>JAUZNJ010116775.1:0-19523 GCA_034780135.1 Jordanella pulchra | reverse complement strand
TGTTAATAAATTTCCTTCTTCTAACTTGCACTTATTGAGTCTGCATGTGGGTCAGAAGATTAGAGCCGAACATGGCACATTTAGCTGTATTCTAAGAACCAAAGGTGCATACCTACAGCATACTGCTCTGTTAGAGCAGGTTTTTAAGGCTGATGTCGATTATTTTAAGATCAGTCCAATCGATCCCCAATAAGCCGACATTTTAGGGCTCAATTGTTGAAGCCGATGTTGCTTCTTCTTGATTTTTCTTAAACTTAAATAATGGAAATGACACAATGATAGCCAATGACACACAAGTCTAAATTTAAACAAAATTAGACATTTGTTTACAAACAAAACATATTAACAATGGATAGCAAACGTAGGTAGGAGCACTGTAATCTCCATGAGCTCAAGGCATGAAACACACATATTGGTCAATGGCATACAAGAAAAGAAATACAAATAGTGGCCGAAAATATAGGTATTGGTCTATCGCTTTTGCTGATACCTTTGGAGGAAGCATTTTGTGTGTACTTTTTTCTCAGATAAGAGTATAGGCTGGACTTTTGCTATTGAAATAAAGAAAAAAATATATAATATGCTTTCACAGAAGCCATAGTACAACCTTTTACTGTGGTTGTTCAGGTAAAAACTACAAAATGAACTCACACCTTTCAAAATAACCCATATTGAAACTAGCTAACCTGATTATTTCTGATGAACACCATAAATCAGCTCCTACACACTCCTTTTAGCAGCTGTATACATGCAAACTGATAAGAGATGAGTCATGCCATCATTTTTAGAAATGTGTTGGACTTGCCTGAGGGACAGCAAATCCCAGTGCACACTCTGTTTTATAAAACCCTATAGTATTTGTGACCATACCTTACAATCCCTATGAATGTATTCCTAGCGCCTGAGCTTTTTGATATTTTGTTACTACAAAACAAGATGTATTGTATGAGATGAATAGGAAAACACAAAGTAGCAAATTTTGTGAAGTAAGAAAAGGATACATGCTTATGAGAATGCTTTATAAGTAAAAATCTGAATCGTGCATCCATATGTGGCCTGAACCCTTTGATGCAATTACAGCCGCAGGTCTTTTGCTGTCAATCTGTACTCGATTTACATAATTAGACAGGATATTAGGTTCCCATGACTCTTTGCAACAGAGATCAACTTGGTGGAGAGTGTTTAAGATCAATTGCTAAGTCCTGCCTCTGGTATTTATTTTAATCTACATCTGAACTTTGACTTTACTTTTCTACCACATAACTAAGCTTTGAGCCTTACATTCTGTTGTAGCTCCTACTATATATTTAATGCAGCCGTCCTGCTAACATTCAACCTCATTTTAATTTTGCAAGTTATTTGCAGAATAAAATTGATTATTTTTTATACCCTGGATATTTAGCTCTCTCACTGATACTGAAAAAGAAAAATAGCACCAACATATTATGCTGCTGCTATCATCTCTTACGGAGGTATGTTCAGGTTGATGTGTACCATGTTCTCGTAGATCGCGCTTGTGTTTGATGAGTTTGTTTTATTTTTTTTATTTTTTTCACCTTAAGTGAAGTTCCCATTGGTGTCTGTGTTGATCGGGTCACTTCTGAGTATCCACAAAATCCATCTTAAATATAACACGTTGATTGTTTGCTAGGTTTGACCCATTTAACATGAATTCCCTTGACAGTGCGGGAACTTCGGACTTGAAGTAAATTCAGAAAAATAGGATACAGGCTTATAAATGCATCTGTGCTGAACTGCTGATGCTTCAGTCTGCTTATCAAACGTATACTGCCTTTTAATGTCACTAAAAGAAAATTAATCTTCTGGGATATTTTTGTAACAATATGTGTAACCCAACAAACAAAGTGCATCCACTTTATCTCAGCTACTCACTAAGCTTCAATACGACAAATATATTACAATTCAGAAAGTAGATGCAATATTCATACCTTTTTTCTTTTTGTAAATTACAGATCCAAAAACAATGAACATAGTTCACCTTGGCTGGGAATTCCCTATACATGGATATTTCAAACCTTTCCATATGATTTCTACAGAGGGGGGAGTGGAGATGGATGCATTTCCTCTCTCAGCGAGGAGCTAATTTGGGCTTACACTGATTAAGCTGTCCATCGTACCACCGGGAGACCTCTGTGTATGTCTGATCTAGTGTGTGCCTGAGCAGAATCCTTAACACTGTGAGCAGAGCTGCAGGTTCCCAGCATGGCGGGACATGAAAGAGCCGTAGTAACTGGTGACATATCAGGATTACAGATGGGATTCTGTCAACAATTAACATGGAGATAATTGCAAGGCAAGCACATTGAATTTTACCTGATCCTCAGATGTATGAGGATGGGGGTTGGGTAGTTAATTAAATGAACTAAAAAGTAGAACCAGCTAATGAGACACGAGGACAGCACTGTCAGCACTTTGGTCTGTTTTAAGACAATAATGATGTCAAAACGTTTCACAAACGGAGGGTGTGGCACTAAGTCTATAAAACAACAGTTTACAAAATTAGTCTTTCATTTTCAGAAACATAAAGGTGATTGGAAATTGTCAAGTTAAGGTTTTTGAGTAATTTGTGCTTAGTGCTTTGCTAAAATCAAAGACTGCATGAAATTCCATGATGCATTGTAACATGATTTGATTTTGACAGGGTGGCCCGCCCTCTCTCTCTGTGTCAAATAATCCCCCTATCAGCTGATATCCTAGAGAGTCTTAGAGGTTGCAAATTCTAGCTAAGCTGAGAGGAACAGCTTTTGACCTTTAACTCCAGAACACTGGTCAGACGGATCATGTCGAGTGGATGACAGAAGACTGACAAGAATTCCTGACTTTAAGCTCTCAGGCTGCTGGCAGATTCAGGGTGATTGTTGGACAGTTGGAAAGGCATATGTCTTACAAACCAAATGTACTTGGTTCCAATTCAGTTTGTTCTTGTCAAATGTTGAATGTACCCATTTGGAAGGAACTTAAACCTTCCTTACTTAAGAGAAAGAGAGCAGAAAGAGAAAACTGAATGAACTATATAAAAACAGTGATTATGTTCACAATGACAGGATCACACTAATATATGTATATAATATACGTACGGCAAGGTACACAATGGAGGGCGTGGGTGGGATTTGATCCCACAAATCCCTGGGTGAAAGTCCTGGGCACCTGATATGATGTGATACATACATACATGCACATTTATAACCATGTTCTTCACAGTGGGGCTGGTCCCTACCTTCTGTAGTCTAAGGGCATAAGACAGGGTACAACCTGGATGGTTCACCAGTCTAACACAGGGTGGAGACATAGAACCATGAACACACCTAAGGGCAATTAAGAGACACCGACCTCCTAACAGTCATGTTTTTTTTTTTGGACTGTGAGAGAAAGCCATAGTGCCCGATAAACCAAGGTTCATTGAATTTTAGCCAAATGGCAGCAGAGAGGGCTATGCCGAGTATAGTGAGGGGAGTTGAGGAGGTTATTGCATGACACCCTAATCAGTTAATAAACAGAAAACACCTGCAAAGGTTTGCTGAGTAAAAACATTAAACGTTTTGTTTCTCTGGGTCAGTAGACCACATAGTCATGTGGAAGACTGCTGACTTGACAGATGTCTGAAAGACAGTCCTCAACACCCTTGACACGTATGGAAAGCCACAAAACATTATTGTTGAGAAAAAGCTGATTGTTCACAGATTTTTTGTGTTCAAGAATTCATAGAAAATTTGACTACACGGAGGAAGTGTAGTAGGAAAAGGTGCAGCAACAACAGGAAGAACTGCTTCACAAGGAGGAAGAAGGACAAAGACTGGAGTTGGCGCATCAGGAGCCACCATCCACAGACTAATACTAGACATTTTGCATTCCTTGTGTCAAGCTACTACTGAACCAGAGACAAACTAAGAAGGAAAAAGGGAATTCAACTGTTGCTTACCAGCGGGTTCGGATGTTATCATCCTATAGAATGGCGATTATCAGTGGTTATCAGCCCCATTGAATGGCCTCGGTTGGTCCCTGCTCTGCCTGCTAACAGGCTGTTATCAACCATTATATCGGTGATAACAGCCACTTGTCGCTAATAGAACCTTTTTTTTAACCTTTTTATAAAAACCTTTATAATTTATCTATGAATTTGAACAGGATATTAAGAATTTACTAAAAATACAAAAGCCAAACGTATCCGTCATAAGATTTTAATTAGGTATTTAAAAACAACTCACAAAAATCTAAAACTGGAGGGTTTTTTTTGTTTTGTTTATTTTGTTTGCTTTTTCGGTGCATGTTATCGGTGATAACAAGCGGCTGTTATCACTGATAGAATGGTTGATAACAGCCTGTTAGCAGGCAGAGCAGGGACCAACTGAGGCCATTCAAACCGGCTGATAACCACTGATAATCGCCATTCTATACGATGATAACATCCAAAGCGGGTGTGCTTACTGGTCTAGGGTCCTGTTTTCAGGTGAAAATAAATTCTCTTAAAACATTGCTTTTTCCATTGCATTTTCCATTTTAAGAAGTGGCCAGACACCTGAAAGAGGTCCAACTTAATGCTGAAAATGCAGACCAAACTCCTGCTCTGCTTGTACAGAGACCGGATAGCCCCTAGTAAAGGGCTCCCAACTTTGTACTCCACCCCCCACAGGGCATCAGGAAGGATACGGTCAAATGCCTTCTACAGGTTCACATAACACATGTGGACCGGTTGGGCAAACTCCCAAGGACCCTCAAGAACCCTGCATATAGTATAGAGCCAGTCCAATGTTCCATGGCCAGGATGAAAACAACACTGTCTCTCCCGACGCCACGGTTCTACAATCAGCCGGACTCCCCTTTCCGGGACTCTGGCATAGGCCCGGGGATGCTGAGAGGTGTGATCCCCCTATAGTTGGGACATGCCCTCTGGTCACCCTTTTTTATGCAGAGGAATCCCAATCCCAGTCTGCCAATCCAGGGTCACGGTCCCCAAACTCCACACAATGTTGCTGGGATGAGGAATTCCCGACGGATCAATGAGTCGATCCAATCAGTTGGTTTTCCTTAGATAGAAAACTTTTAACTAATCTGACTGTGTGATTTGAAGGAATTGTCTTTGTAAAGTGCCTTGAGATGACATGTCTTGTGAATTGGCGGTATATAAATAAACTAAGTTGAATTAAATTGTTGAGGAGGAGTATCAGCCACTACAGCCCAACAACATCCAGAGCTCTTAGGTACTCATGATGGATCATTATATTAAAAGCTAATGTTTATTCAAAAAATATACATTAGATTTTTATTGTAAAACTAATTTATTTATTTTTTTACTTTTTCAACATTTTTAATACAGAAGTGGTAGTTCTGCAAGAGGAAAGTCAGAAGGTGTATTTGGATTCAGTCTTCCAAAAACTCTTCCTACCCTTGTGCCATAATCGTCTCTAATTTATCATCTTCTTTTATATTATGTAAATATTTGCTTATAATAACACCATGCCTACTGACTGGTTATTACTTGTTTTTGTTTTTTTGTTATTATAATCAAAAAGAAATTTGATCTATGCTGTAGATCTTTATATTGACCTAATGCTTAGAATAAAAGAATAAGTATTCAGTGTTTTCAGCAAAACAATCTGAGTCAGGCTTTCCTTTTTTGGTATAGTATTCTTTAATAACCGTCACCCGCTTGATCTACCTTCACAGATTTTCAATGGGTGATTATATTATTTAAGAAGCATTTTTGTAGCCATTCAGATCAATAGAAACAGGCGGCACACAAACTATAATAACCATCGAAACTACAGAAGTCTGTGATTCTGCTCTCTGTAGTTAATGCACAATTTGTGTATGAACCAAGGAGTCTTCAGCAGTGACTGTCCTTATTAAATAAGCTTATGCAAATACAATAGACGTGTCGGTCAATAAAAGATCCTTCAGAATCAGCAGGTGAGAGGTTGGAATGCCACATTCAGGGAAAACTAACTTGAATGGGAATGCACAACCATCTATAGTGAAAAACAGTGAATATTTCCGAAAAGGGCAAAGATATGTTGTCGAACCAGCCCGCCTCATTCCTCACAACAAAACACCATCACGGTTTGTAAAAAAATCCATTTATCGGAAGGGGAGCATGCGATCTGCTGCCAAACACAAATACAGCAACACAGTGGTGATCAATCCTGCTCTCTGGCTGCACAGAACGCTTTCCACTCTCGACGTTTTTCTTTTTTAAACAAAATCTAACACCATAAGAGGACAGGATGAAACCCTGACCCCTGCCATCCAATTCAGTGGTTTTACATATTGTTTCACGCTAGCAGCCCCCCACCGGCCCCCCACCCCCACAACCACCCCCCCCCCCCCTCTGGACAACCCCGTCATGCTTCACTTTTTCCCGTTAAATGTCAGCCACTGCGTCTGTTTGCACCAAAAACAAGTCTCTTCTCACTGATCTGTATTATATTTGTATAATATATATATATGATATGTACCGTATATATTATATATATATGCTGATATATATAAATCAGCATATATATATAATATATATGGTATCATGTTCCAGCCCACTGTGGACGCTGCATGTCACATATTACGCGCACAGCGAAAGAGTCTCCGCTGCTTACTCTGACGCATGATTTGGTTTGTAAAAAAAAACCTTTGAAACAGTTTGTGGGGATCAGGTCTGTGGAGCGCCGCAGAGGAGTCGATGACATCATGTCTGTGGGGAGAGATGTAGTTTTGCGAGGCGTGAAACCAGATGCTCGTCTGGCCTCTGGTTGGTGTATGCGGAGGGAGAGAGGGAAGGAGGGGGCAGCGGGTGAACCGAGGCGACTGTACACTGTGATTTGAACAGCGAGTCTATCTCTCTCTCCCTCCTTCTCTCTCTCTCTTACACACTCATACGCTCAAAGACAAGCTTTCAACTGGCCCTCTTTTGAACAAATAGCCACCTTCTCCCCTTTCCCACATAAGCGCAATGGCGCACTCAGCAATCTCGGTGTATTTTTTTTCTGCCCAGATGTGTGGAGACGTCTGCTAGAGAGAGGATGGGAAATTTGTTGCCGAGAGCGTAGAATGAGAGTGAACGTGTACATGAAACGAAATGCACACATGTGCACAAGAGTGGAGACTGCGAGCCGAGCGTAATGGGTTTACCACGGTGCTGATTTATACCCAAGTCATGTACTCAAGCTCCGGGTTATACCAGGTGACACCGGGAGAAGGAGGAGGAAAAAAGACTTCGTTTGAAGAAGTTGAGGCGATGTATTTATAGCTCAGACTAAAAGTTTGCCATACCTCCATACTTGTCCCATCTGAAAGATGTGAATTATGGTCTGCCAGATCCAGACAGAAAGGCGACAGCATCTGTCCCTCTGGTAACTAGCCGTAGCCCTCCGACTGCTCAGCCCCTCTACTGAGCCCAGTCCGCCGCCGGTGTAATCCTGCACAAACCACCTGAAGCTCAGGATCTGGACCAGAACTGAGGGCACCAGCACGAAGAGCAGGGTCAGGCCTGACCACAATAATTTCCGTTTGTGGTAGTAGTCGGCGGCCAGCCACAGATCGGTGCCCACGTCCAGGAAGAACACCAGCAGCGCCAGGACGATCCACAGGCAGTCCAGCCAGAGGCGCTCCTCCTGTGGTGGTCGCCCTGCATCCCTCCCCTTCCCTCTCCCCTTCCTCCGGAGGTAATGCAGACAGGCGCTCCGGCAGCCCCAGTAGCATGACGATGTGTTGCAGCAGTGGCAGATGTGGAAGGAGCTGCCGTCCCGTGCGTCGTCCTCTCCAGTCCCCACCACTTCGTCCAGGTTGTGCAGCTGGGCGAAACCGGTGACGACCCCGCGACCATCGGATTTCGCTGCCATCTTTCCCTCTGATGTTCCCACCTCCTCCGGCTTCCGGGGTTCGTGACGACACTTCCCTGACACCTGTCTTGTTGCACCCCAAATGTTGAAGCCATCTAAAAGCGGGGTGTCAGCGCGTAGCCGTTGCGGACTTCGTCCCCAAACTGCGCTCCAGCGTCACCGGAGACGCAGCGCATCCCTTTTCTCCCCGCCTTTACTGCAGATCTATCCCCACCTGCTCACACTAATCTCGCAGTTTAAATAATGTCATTTGTAACCCCTAACACCCAGCTGTGGTCCAACCCTGTCTTCACTTAGTTTTTAATCCATTCTGCTCTGCTCTGTTCTTTTCCCTTTCTACTGCTCGCCTCCAGCTGCAAGCTAAGCACCATGAGCAGACCGCCAGTCCCTCCACTGTCCCACGCCGACGTAATTTACCCCCCCCTTCCCCCTCTCCCATTCTCCCTTACACACAATCACACACCCACAGCATCTACCACCCAGCTTGGTTGCCATCTAGTGTCTCCTTTGAGGCTACCAAATGCATTCTGCTAGAGTGCTGCAGTTAGGAATGATTTTGGTAAATGTAGCTATTATGATGTAGGGGTTTCCCTACAAGTCTCTATCCTTTCATTTTCATAAATGAAACAAAACGCAACTGAATATGATGGAGAGCAAAAATAAAAACTAACAGGCAAAAACAAATTACTAATCCTCCAAATGCCAGAACTGTATCCTGGTTGTATATTCAGAAATGTTCTCTGACTGTGAGGTAAAGCCTTGCTACTGTTTTAAGTCTTTAGCTCCACTCATAATCTCATCAACTCTGACAAGTTTGCCTAACTTTGCTCAAAGACAGCACTTCCAAAGCATATGGTACATGTTTCCTTGTGGCAGGTTGGTGTCTTCAGAGTTACTTTTGTGTTCAATTTAATGTTTTGTTAATCACAGTAAAACAAACAAGTGTTACTTTAACACCTACATAGTTGAATACAACTGTTTCAATTAACATTTGGTCCCACTACAAACTAGTGTAAAATTTGCTCTATAGCCAGAGTCAAAATGAAGAAGACATCATACAGACTGACTGGTAATCAACACAATATAGAGTTAAAGTTACATGCATGGCTCCAACACTTGAGCAGATGTACTCTCAGTATAGTTCTAATTACTATATTTAAAGCAAAATAGGTTGACTCTGAAATTTGAATACCCAGTGTTTTACTGTGCAGAAGAGTTCTCATCAGCAAGGCATCGTCCTCCACATGTTCTACATGGCTATTGGTAAAATGACAAAGAGTGCTTTAAAATGACCTTCTTGTTTGTATTGTTTCCATAAACACATGATGTGTGAAGTGTCTGAGCAAAAGTTTTGCTGTTGACATGTTATCCCATTAGTATCTTCTCTGGTTAAGACTGTTCTTGCAATGATCATTCGTTGGTAGATTGGCTTTTATTTTTTAATAACTTAACTCTCTTTTAAACGTCTCCGCAACAACATTGATCATTTTTGTTAACTGATGTTCACAAAAGAAAAAAACCCAAGGGATTAAAAGAACAGCTATTTTCATTCTGAGATTAAAATAAATTAATTTAACATTTGCTATTGTACTGAATTATGGGTATATGATTAAAACTCTGGATAGAAGCTTGTATTTTTCTAATGGTCCGTTATCTTATATTCATTTGAAAACAATTCCAAGGTTTCTCACTGTGTTACTGAATCTTAATCTATACTAATAAAAAAGTGACCGCACTCTGATTAGTTTTTTTTTCTTTTTTCTACAGCTTTGATTGAGGAGTGCATGGGTTAGCAAAGAGGTTGTAAGTCTGTGATTAGACTGTGCCCACAGAGCTGCAACAGAGGGTCATATATAGCATGAGATTGATTGGTTCATTCCTGCTTCAGCCTCTCCTTTGCTCTGCTGTGCTCTGCTCTGTTCTGCCTGTTTAAATTTGATGGGAGCTGTCCAGTGCTGAACCTAAACCATCTTTGTGTATTTTGAAAATGCTTTTGAAAATCTGTGTAATTATATTCTACTTAAGATTTTATCAACAGATTTGTACATTGTATTTTTTTATTCAACATAACGGTATAATACTTTTAGTTGTTTAGAACTAAATTTAGTCATGACTATGCTAAAAAAATGCTCTTGTGATTTCACACTCCTGCCTCAGCTTTGTTTGAATGCAATTTATGTACAGGGTATGGATTTTAGAGGGCAAGACTCAGAGTCCAATTTTTTTTTTTTGTGAAAAATGACTGGGCAGCTGAAATGAAAAAGCAATTCTGCCAAGTTTTAATTTCCAAGATTAGCCTTAATTCTAAAAATGACATTGCATTTTTGCATCCAAATGCAGTGTTTCATAAAGCAGCATATTCCCATGTATGATGGTTTTAGTAACTTCATCTTTAAGTCTTTTTTTAAGCTCAGCAAGAATTTGAACATTTCCTGCGTAAGCAAAGTCTGTTTCAGTAGCACTGACACCAACATCTGTTGTTGATTTTTTGACCCAGCAGGATCTCTTTCAAAGACAAGCAAGTTTTTTATGGTTGTTTTTTTTATGTGGGTACCAGTTTCCTTTTTTATTGCAGTTCATATAAGGGACACATTAGCAGAGAGTTTTTTTTATCTCTCTGACATTCCTCGAAGAAGTTGACCATGTGTTTAAGTTTTTTTGCACTTGAACACACAGTCTTTAACAGTGTCTATTTCTGCATGTTCATTTTATCACCCCACAGACAAATACATTTTAACCTCCAAGATAAATCCCATCATGCATGAGTGACCATTTAGTCTAAATCAATTACCACCAACAGCAGCCAACACTCCTCTCTTTGTTGAATCCATTTTCCCCACTGACCAGCTACAAATTTAACACTTCTTTATTAGTATTTCACTTACTTTTTTTGTTTATCCTTATGCAACTTGATCACCATACCACCCTTGTCAGATATGGCTCAAATTCCAAACTACAACTCATCACAAGAAGCCAGTTTGTGTTTAATGTTAGAATGACCCATATCTTTAAAGTTCTTCACTTGTAGACCACAAGATATTCAAACCAAATGCCTTAATGGAAGTGTATGATGAAAACAGGTGAAAGGAGTAATCAAAAACTCAACTGTTAATGTGAAAGTGCATGCATGCACAAACAGAGAGCCATTGGACAAGTTTAACTTCCACAAGGGGCATTTAAGAAAGGCACACTGGAATAAAACTTAGAGGCCAGAACATGGAGAATGACTAGGACCTCTGCAATAATGTATTTTGTTTCTTTCTATTGAGTAAATACAACTAAAATACATCACAAACAGAGAACATTTGATCCAAACCCAAAAAAACGTATGGAATTAAACCTTACATATGATTAGGACAGCAGGGACAGTGAAGCTGGTCAAAGTTGATAAAGAGATACATAGACAGACCCAGACAAAAGCAGTTAGAGGCTGCAAAACACTTCAGTTTGGGATGAATGTTCACAACCAACCTTTAACACAAAATCACTGGAGTAGTTTGAAGCTTATTTTTGTTTTGTTATCTACAATGAAAATACCATTAAGTTTGTTGTTGTAACAAAACTTACAACACCATCTGTCGTATAAGACACAGAGTAGTTATTTTTATTTATCTCTAACCCTGAAGTCCATCAATAACCATGACGTTTTGGAAAATATAGTATTTCAAAAATTCTTGAGAGCAGATCATGAGTGAAATGTAAGTCTTTCCCTTGGCAGCTGCCACATATTTTACTGGCTGACCAGTTTCTCTGGTATCTCATTTTCAGAGCTGTATCAATTCACAGAGATCATCATGCTGTGAATTGGGCAGATAGAAGTAGCACTGCTGGGTTGGTTGTTAAAGGTGGTGTTGTGCCAAAACTTTATGATCTGCCAAAAACTGATCAGCTTAACAGCTGCAGGTTAAATTCGGTCACACAAACAATATTAACCCAAGGAACACACAAAATAGTCTGTGACACACTTTAGTTAAGGGTTGTCTCCTTTGAAGATTCAAAAAGTCAATGAATTATTAAACAAGTAGAAAAGCAAAGAAATAAAGACTTTTCATATTGAGTATTAGGGGAAAAAAGGAAATAAACATAAAAAAATGCTTAAGGTTAAGCAAATTAAATGGGGCTGGACATAGGGTATATACATTGGCATACTTGCATACTATGACACACTGCTGCTGGACATTGTTGATCAGTTCTGGCAGACCATTGTTTTTAAATCACAACAATTTTGGGCAAAACCTTAGTCTTAACAGTTGGCTAACCTGGATATGTTCACTCATTGGTACAAAAAAGTTAACTTTGTTCTATTTTTCTTCTTCTGAAACTTCTGAAAAACATCCTTTTATTAGGCTTTACATCTTGTCAGATTTCTTAGTAATTCAAACTAGCTTTGATTTAGTCGTTTAATTAACAACGTTGTATTGTATCTAGCTCTCGTGTGTGTGCTTTCAAATCATTTTTCCTCTTCTGAGATCTCATCAATACTTCAGATTTTTGCCTTCATCTGTTTTCTTTCATCGGCATCTTTTGTGTGTTTCTGAGTCTTAAAAGTACAATTCTTGGATAAGTCTTATCCTCAGAATTCTAACAATTTGGTAAAAGTCAGAGTACTTTTATATTAGACCTATTTTTCCTCATTTTGTGCAGTGTCTGTTGCAGTTTTTGTTATCACCATCACAAACATAGCATTTTCTTATTGCACATCTTGAGTGGTCTTCTTTGAGTTGACTTTTTTTAAAAGCGTTCTTCAAGTTCATGTGTACAATGTCCTAAAACTTACTAAATTGCACCCATAGCTCTTAAAAATGGAAACAGCCACAAGCTTACACACAGGTGGGTAGAGTACCCAAAAAAATTTACTTTGGTAAGAATAGCACAACTTTATCATGTTTTTACTCAAGTAAAAGTAAAAAGTAGCCTCTAAACAAATTACTCAAGTAAGATTTGAAAAGTATTTCACTTTAAGGCTACTGAAGTACTGAGTAACTGATGTACTTGCTACCCATGGTTATAAGAACTGATTTAATATTTTACAAAATAATACAAAATTGAATGAAATGCGATGTGCACATTCATGTATTTCAGGGAATAAGATAAAAAATAAACAGTAAGTACACAGAAAAAATTGAGGTGGAATGAAAATGCTTCAAAATGCAGTTTTTGAGGTGTAAAACTTACAAAATCAACAATTACAGTGTGTCTTAATAAGAAACATGACAGTATACTGTCTAGCGTATTTTAACTCAGCCTTATGACACAGCAGACGCAGCAGATGGAAAATAACAATCAACTAATAAGCCTTGTTTCCAAAAAAGAGGAAAGTGTGTCTTTCAATAGTGCATATTTGTTTAAAACAAGCTTGTTCTTCATTAAATGAACTTATAATGGATGGAGTAACCAGACATTTCAGCCAAGTGAAAGTAGTGATACTTTTTCATATGTTTACTCAAATAAAATTAAAAATTAGAGTGCTTTAAAACTAGTCCTAAAAGTAATTGTTTTTCAAAATGTTACCCAAGTAAATGTAACTGGGTAAATGTAACTGGTGACTACCTGCCTTTCTTTCAGCCCCTCCACATTAACAACTCACTAACAGGCTTTTGGTTGACATTCCTCTTTTTTTAATCCACCTTGATATCATGCAAAGACCAAATACTTTCTTTGATGTAATTGATGCTTCTTGTTAAAGAAAAACATTAGCTAAAAGATCACATGGCATAATAAATCAATGTAGTTCAAAAGTTTTTGTAAAATAAAATCGTATATTTCAAATTACCTTATATTTCTCTTATACTCTCATCATAACATTTTGTTGAAACAGCTTCATCCACAGACATTTAGTAAATGAAGTCCACCTTAGTCTAGTTAATACTAGTTTCAAAGCTGGATTAAGTTTTAAATCAATAGACCATCTGTAAAGTATCTCACAAAGCTCTGTTCAACCCTTTATCCAAAATACATACCAGCTAAACTAATACATTGGACCCACTGCAAAAGCAGCCAAAGTGCTAATTCTGGGTGAGCTTCTAAGATCTGCTGCTTGGCCGAGAAAATCTGGTAATAAGAGAAGCAGATGGCTTTTGTTGAAGAATAGCTGTTTGAGGGTTATGTTTGGCAAAAGACTTGATATTGTCCCAGAGGCAAGAGGATAGCCTGAACAATCTGGCTTAACTGTACAAGGGGATGTCTTAGATCAAAATATATTCACGTCATTAAATGGCCAATTCAATTTCTAAATCACATTTCAGTTGCTCAATGTAATTCAATGCTACAGTTTTAACATTTTCATATGTAAAAGAAATAAATAAATAACTGGAAAAGCACCCTGGAAGCTCAGACTTCTGTCATGCAGCAAATTTTGCTCCATATTGTGACTTACACCTGTAGCCAAAACTTGCACATGATCTGGATGATTTGAATGAATTGTTCATTGGCATGAGGCGCACTTTCAGTAAAAACTTTCTGATATAAGCATTTCCTTAAAATCTTTCCTTAAAAAGGTTTTGTAAATATGGCACCGTTTGTGTCTGCATCCTCTGGTGTCTGCTCTGCTCTCACCTTCTTCATTCACTCTGCAATCTGCTTTCTTCTTTGATCAGTAGATGAAGACTTGGTGCGAGTATGGCTCACCTTTCCTGTGTTTTTGTCTTCAGTATAAGACTTCTGGATTTCTTTGAGTCCGAAGTTGAAGCTGTCAATAGTCGCTGCTGCCACTCTCTAGTCGAATGTTAAAGAATTCTTTAAAATAAAAATCAGATCGTGATGTGGATCATCACCAAATTTTGATGGATTGTTCCTTGGACTGAGGCGCATCTTTGGTAAAAATGTCATTAAAATCTGTTCATAACTTTTTGAGTTATCCTGTACACAGACAGACCAACAAACAACTGCACATACAAACTCGCCTAAAAACATAACCTCTATGGTTGAGGTAAAAACACACCATTCTCTTTTATAACGTTGTGTAGACCAGCAGTCTTTGTGTAGATCAACATTTTAAAAGCTAAACATTTTAGGTTTAAATCTCTCCCTGAGGGGGTCTTCTATCATATTGGTGTTATGTGAAATCCCTGTGCAGTCGACAACTACGGACCTCTGAGGAAGGTTTAAATGGTTTATACAGTAAACACAGACGGGTAAATCAATGTTTCTTCACGGTTCTTGAATAAAATCCGGAAGGATCTCAGGATGGGAGGTAGATGTTGAAGGGTTTGAAGACTGAGGAAGATGACGGAGATTAAATTAATTCATTGATTAAAGAAATGAAATGCTATTGTTTGTGGAGAGGGTGGAGTTCCAGAAGGATTGTGGATATACAAACAGAGGCTGAGGGTTTCTGATAGTGGTGACTGTAGTTTGTTAATGAGCCTTTATTTCCAAACGGAGATGGAGATGGTGGCAAATTGTGGAGCGTGGACAGGAAGATGAGTAGTTTTGATGGGATATGGGGGAGTTCCAAAAGAGAGTCCATGGGAGGAGCAAGAGGAGTTTACCAGACGATATCCAGAAGGACTTCTTTCAATCATTAGTAGGACTGGGAGGCCATGGACTGTAGGCAAGAATAGATCAGTACACTGGAAACAATGATTTCATTTTCTTAAGTAGGAATTATCTGAAGCCTTCTTCGATGTGAACCCACTCCTCTTAAGCCCCTTCTGATTAACCTTGCAATAGAACAGTTGAAGAAAACACACACACAAAATATTTACACAGTTCTGTTGATATGGCACTCTCTGCAGTGAGTTCTCTCTCCCCTTCTTCCTGCTGTGTGAACATACGCAGGGGTGTGAAAGAATCATTCCTGACTACTAAAAAAATTGAAAAACATTACTAAATTGTGTCATATATCCCAACAATATTTAATACATACGTTTGTCTTATGGCAAAAAAAAATATAAAAGGGAAGATGAATCAAATTTATGGTTTTGTGTATAAGTTACTGTAGGAAATTATGCAGGAGACTATCTGCATTCCCACAATCCTTTGCATGACAGGCCATGTAGGCACAACCCACCTCATGACATTTAGCAAAAATACATTATTTCTTTTTGTGTACTCTATGTGACACGGGCTAATAGCTTCTTTGATAAGTCTTGTTTTTTATAATGGAGAGTTTCAGCTGTTCGCTACATTTCTGTAATTCGCAGGTTTTGTAGTTCTTGTAGTCATTTTGATAACGAGCATCATCCATGTATGTGTCTGTCACGTCTTGATGTCTATAAGGCTAAATGCTGTTTGGATTCAGCATAGCAGTCCTGAGTTGATTTCCTAATCAGGGTGGTGTTCTAACTGTTGCCATCACAAGGTGAATGAAGAGGAGTTAGGAGCACAGTTTGCAGAGTTATGATGAGGAGTGGAGGAGCACACTCTTGTGTAGGCTGCTTCATGCTAGAATGTTAATCTGTACAGTTGCTGTAGGTCAAGGCTTGAAAAAAGCCCCCAAAACTTGTTGGGGTCTCATCTGTAAAGAGCAAAGCTAAGAGCCTTCTATCACCTTTCTCTTCAGCCCAGTCCATGAACAACACAATCAAGTTTTAGAACAAGCGGAACGAATCAAACCCACAGTGGAAATAAGCATGAGTCAATTCAATTCAGTTTATTTATATAGCGCCAAATCACAACACATGTTATCTCAAGGCACTTCACAAGAACAATTCATTCAAATCCCACAGTCAGATTGGTTAAAAGAGTCTGTGTCTAGCCTGTGGACATGGGTCTTAACTTTTCATGACAGCCACATCAACATGCCCAAGCAACAAAGTCCAACTTTTCTCAGGCAAAACATTTTGGTTGGAACTATTTTAAGCAAACACGACTCAGCCCCCACTTTAAAGACATAATTTGGCTTGTCAAAATCACACACACAATTTATCTTCACATAAACAGGAATGCAAAGATGTTTTTCTTTTCTTTTTTTTTCCTGGTCAAACCAAGGGAGTGAATCATCAGTGAGTTGGTCTTTATCTGAACTAGAATAAAACTCTTGGGTGAGTAATAATGTGGGTTTGGATGCTGATTAAGAGTACTGGAAAGTCGGTAGACAATGTTCAGAGCTGATCAGTAAATGTCAAACTGTCATTTGAAATGGGGATGTTGAAGCAACTGCTGTAAACATCACTTGTGTTAAATTTGTCAGTTCCTAGTTTTTCATGGGTGTCTCTAATTGCAACTTCAAGGGAAAATCTACTTTAATTCTAACAAATAAGAAGTCTCTGTTTTACTTATTTCTGTAACCACAACATTGCTCAGCTTAAATAAGGTAAAAGCAATATATATCTTCTCTTTTCAGTCTTTATAAAATAATCATCTCCTACTTTCCATGTGTATTATGAACTATGTTAAGTGAAATGTTAATGTGTTCATAATTATATTGCATCTATTTGAGTTTTCAAAACATAATTTTCTTTTTAAAAAAAAGCAATTTCCAGGCTCTATGTTTCTCTGATAAAGCACAGCTTTTTAATCTGTAAAGCAATACTGCTTATCCGTATTTAACTCAGCCCTGCTGTAAAAGCAGTGCTCTACATGTTGTGGGTAAAAAAGCCAAAACATGTGATCATTAACTACAAAGCTCAAAAAAGGCTTATCTTTAGCAGGTACAATGTTAATTCTGTAGATGGTTGCAGACCATAACACAACACTTACCATGATCTTATATAGGTTTATCTAAAACAATGTAGCCCTCCAAAGCTACCCAGAGATTTCTGCTTTGCATTTTTAAAGCTCTGGCTACTCACCTCAAGATGAGCACTAGAGAAGCAGAAACCAGGTTATTGAAGAGGATGTTCTCCGCTGCACGATCAAAGGTATTCTCCCAGGGGCTGAGTAGAAACATGAGACTAGAAATATCCCTGCTACATGGCTGGAATACCTGAAAACTGACCACCACGATCTTCCAGCAGGACTACATTTATGTAGTTATACTGAATACAGTATAACTCTGGTAAACATCTAAAATGGGCTCTGAGGTATCAAAAGTGCCCAACCAGGCTTTGACATGTTCTTATCTTCTCGTTAAAAAAACTAATTGCTCAGCATGAACAAAAGAGCTGTTAATTGATGAGTCACCTGGAGAATTTGATTGAAGGTCGGATACCCCTGATCATGAAGAACCCTAGAATAAGGCTTTTGAAGTCAAATTCCTACCAGTAAACTGCCTTGGCACCATATTAAAATCCCTGTCAGGCATCATAGATCCAAAGACACATAGAAGACGATTTAGTTTATGAATGAGGCCTAAAGAGGGAAGAGCAATACAACCAGAGGACCCACCACAAACAGTGGGTTAACATATCAGATGCTCAGAACTAAAAGCACAGGTATAAAAACCTCAACATCATTTGGATTGACTGCAAAAAGGTCACTTGGCCTGAATTGATTATTGAACAGAACATTAACAGGACACTTACAAGCCTCATGGAGAGTTTGTGACTTTCAGTGACGGTCAAACCTCGATCTGAAACCATATTGCCCACCCACCTTCCACATTCTGCCACATTCTCCTACGTCTCTCCAATTTTACATTATTTGCTGTTCAATTTTTGAGTTTATGCTCTCTTGTCTTTCTCTCTTATTGGCAGCTACATTTTGCCTGGGATTCAGTTAAATTTGATTCATTGTGATTCAATTCAATTCAGTTCAATTTGATTCATTCAATTCAGTTGAATTCATATAGCACAATTTCACAACACATGTAATCTCAAGGCACATCATAGAGACAGAGTGATCAATTTCTACAGTCCGATTGGTAAAAAGGTTTCTATCTAAGGAAAACCAGCTGGTTCTCTCGAGTTTGGACAAACTCCTCCTGGATGAACATGTGGTGATTATAGATACCCGCTTGCATTTAGTCATTGTCTCCATAGCAATCCCCCACATAGAGCATACATGCAGCGACAATGGAGAGGAAAGCTCCCTTTGAACAGGAAGAAACTTCCAGCAAAACCAGGTTCCCTGTGAGCAGCCTTCTACATAGGACAACTTGGGGTTAAAGAAGATATAAGCAGACATGCAGAAGGACATAGAAGCACGGATCCAGAAATAATTTCTATGTTAGTAAAGGCAACAGTGAACTAGCCCCGTAGGTGGCCTTCTCCAGGAATAAAAACGTTAAGCAGATGAGCTCTGAGACAGTTTTCATATCAAATAGATGAATAAGAGCATATACAGTTAGTCATAGTTAAAGCTGGAATCATAGCAATGTCTTGGAGAGAAACAGGACTAAACACTGGAAAAGAGGCCCACATATATTATCTATATTTAAAGGTGTTCAAGGCAGCAGCCCAGCTAATACTTCTCCCTATTAAGGTTTTACAGCCAAACAGGAACGGACCAGATTAAGCTACTAAAAAAAACTAGAAAAAAAATGTGTATTTGTTACTTTAACCCCTAATCTACCTTTAACTGTTAATCTGCCTTTAAATGTAGCCTATTTTGTATAGGTTTTTTTATAATGATGCATATATAATATGATAGCCTAGCACAGTCTATTTGTAAATCAATTTATCTTATCATCGTTTAGTGTTTAAATGTCATTATCTGTCAGATTTTAGTAGCTAATGTTGTTCATTTATTGTTCACGGCTCGTGGATTTTGTGGTCTACTTCAATTCTTTATGATCATTTTATATAACTAGCTTTGATAATGTGCCTGAATGTATGAAGGTACAATATATAT
>JAUZNJ010116765.1:0-19524 GCA_034780135.1 Jordanella pulchra | reverse complement strand
GTGATGCAGTAGGTCAGCAAGCTCTCGACGGAGGAGCGGTAGAAGGCCAGCAGCAGGTCGGAGTTAAGGTTGTACCTACTGAGGACTCTCAGGTAGTGTAACCTTTGTCGGGCCTTCTTGATAATGGTGGTGATGTTCTCTGACCAGGTGACGAGGTCAGAGATGTGGATGCCGAGGTATTTGATTACGCCACTAAATAGAAATCCATTCATGTTTAAGCATCATGTTTTGTTAACATCTGCAGCGCAATAATTTATCTAGCTCTTTTCACTGATTTGATTTTGATATTTGTTGCTTATTTTGCAGCTGAGCTGAACTGGACACATTTCATTCTAGTTAGATGAATGATAAATGCATGATACACTTTACAAATTTATAACTTGTAAAAACAAGTAAAAACAATTTATTTCTTTCTTCGACATGACAATAATGCAATACTTTGTGTTGGTCCATGACATAAACAGAATAAAGGAAGTTGTTGTTTTAAAGGCTCAGGATGTTTTTCAGCAGTACAATATAAATTTCCCACAAGAATTTCTACATGGTTTTCCACTGATGCTTTCTTAAAGATCTCACAGAGAGAGAAATAAATCGAACTAATGTACACAGAGGCTTTGGAGAAGTTTAAGTTACCTGAAGTATTTGTGATTTAGTAAACTTGAAGGTGTAGAATGTCAAACTGATAAATGTTTTTTGTAATATTTACCTGTTTCAAGTCCAGGGTGATTGTCACATAATGGTAATCCATTCCATTCCTAATAGATGGACTTTGCCACCAACGGTTGGTCCCGTCAATGGCATATTCAATAGGATGATGCTCTGCACATAAACGAAAAAAAAAACAAGCAGGATGTTGCATTTTCTTCTAATCTTGAATCATATAAATATATTTAAAAACAAAAAACATGACTTATCTTAGTTTTAATTCTGGTACAACGCACACAACAGCTTTAATGTAGAAGGTGGATAAGGTTTTATGCAGCAACAACGTTCCTTGATTTATTTTTGAAGGCAGTCAGGGACATGGGAGATATTTGAGTGCTCATGTATGCAAATGAATATCTTTAAGTAAAGGGCTGTAGTTTTAAGTTGGAATGCCAGCTGTCAATTACTTGCTGTTTGTGTTTGACATTTTCATAGGTGAAAAAAATGTTCAACTGTAATTTTACAGCTTCTCCTCAGAAAAAGCAGAAATATATTTTAGATTGCACTGTGTGCAAAATTACTAGGAATATTAGCTTTTTGTAAAATGTGAGATTTATAAACTTCAATACTTATTGGATTTAAGAATTTTAGCTAAAATTGTGACTTACTGTAACTAATGCTAGGATAGAAATTGTGAAAAGGTCTTTCGTGGGATGCTGTCAACTTGAATTGGCAAGGCACTGGGGTTTGGTCATAGAAACATAGAATCTTACCAATAGTCAACAAGGTCACAAGAAATTAGTTGACAAAAAAAGACAGATTAACTGCCAACAATTTGAGAAGAATCAAGCGAGAAGCCAACAGATTTTTTTCTTTGTTTTTTTCCCTAAAAGTCTGAAATGTTTATTTGTAAATTGTTAAGATGTTACTCTCACTTTGAACAAAAAAAGAGATGTTTAAAGACAATTCTGCACACCATTGGTTGCTATATGAATTGCTTACATACTGATTGATAGCATTATAATCTGCGAAAAGAATTTATCCACAACAGTTGCCAAAACTGTGCACACAGTATACTTAGAAAACAAACAGAATAATGAAGTTAAACAATATGTCAGATCATCAGAAAACATATTATATTAACCCTCCTTTTCAGTTTTTCCTTTTTTATTCACTGGCATACATGGCATAAATGGATACATTTTGCCTGGTGGTGGATTTTCTGTGTTTTAGTTTTAATACCAGATACCTTTAAGAGCAGAGGAATACAGTCGCTCTGACTCAAAAGCATCATCTTAATACAATAAATAATATGATTTCAATGTTTAAATTCTCTTCCTGACAGTAAAATTTTAAAAATATTGTTTTCTATTTATTGGATTTTCCCCTAAACTCTTAATCCATTACAATCCAGCCCCAACTAATCCTTGGCTATTGTCTAAACTAAGATTAGAAGTGATATACAGCTTGAATGTCTGCCAAATCAATTGCTGCCGCACTGCTCCCTTAGATCACTGCACTATATCAAGAGATGAGGTAAGTTAAGATAAGATAAGATATGAACACAACCGTCGTTGTTCCAATTAAAGTATATTCAAAATAACCTGCAGGTGGTTCGCCTGAAAGTAAACATCCAAACTCTCAAGCAGAATATTTGGTCCAACATCCAGTATTGTGGCTGTTTTGTCTGATAATTCCGATTTTATTATTTGCTCTTGCAACACTTACACAGCAGCATCCTCTGTAAAGGTAAAAAAAAACAACAAAAAAACTTTTTTTTAATTAAATGTTCAGTTTTTCTGCTTATTAGTTTACCTTCAGATTGCATTATAATGAATGGTTGTAAATATGAAAGCAGCAATCTATTAAATTCTGACAATGGATCATCTGAAATATAAACTCTGCAAATACTTGAAAGGAAGCTTCTCTTCAATCCCCTTTTGATCATCCAAAAATAAGTTAAATCATCATTAAAAGGTTTTAGAGACAATTTTATGAACGTTATTTGTCTGGGGCTGCGTAGAAGATGAAAACCTTAAATCAAAACTTGAAGAATACCTCAGGAAAAAAAAAAACAGCCTTATAACCTTTTTTGGAACTCTGACTTTGTACAGGCAATCCAAAGGCACAAAGCCAAGTATACTGACAAATCAAGGATTCTGTAAAAGGAATTAATCTAAAAAACTATTTAAAAATCATTGAAAAATTACGGAAGCGTATTGCTGCCACGCAGGAAAAAATTTTTTTTCCTGCGTTTCCTTCTGTGCAGTCCCGTTCTGTTTAGGATCCTGTAAGAGTAGGCATGCCGTGTTCTGTTTACAAAAAGGTGACATGAGAAATAATTAAATTCAAAGCTTTATTTATGATTTATTTTGGACAGCGGAATAAACGACCCTGGTCATTCATTTTATTATAATTTACCAACCAGTAGATGGTTTTTCACTTAACTTGACAAAAGACCATTTAATGTGATTGTCCATAATGTAAGCATAGAAAATATGGTTTAACACCTCCAGAGAAAGGATGCACGTTATTGATAAATGAATTTATCTAAAGTTAATTGATCATATCAAAACAATAATGTTAAGTGATAAGCAGCCATGTAAAAACAACTAAAAATCAGTTCTCTCGTATCAAGAGAATCTTTTCATGATATGAAAGGCAAAGTATATTTTTTATAGAATGCTAAATTAAAGAAAACAAAAAAAACAATTATTTGTTAACAATGTGTTGCGGCAGCTGTTTTGAGTACTATCGATTCACCGATCCAGTTTTTTCTGTTGCAATCTGGTATTAATACCTGGATTGAGTGTATACATTTGGCTGTATGTTTTGCTGACTCCCTCATTGAATTTTGTATCTATTTTTAAATATTCTGGATGACTAAATAACAACTACACTAGTTTTACTTTGTCATCTTTTCTTTTTACAATTATTTCTTCAGCTGATTTGAAAAAATAATCTGAGATAAAACATTTGATTCAGGTATGCAAAAGTATCAGCTGAATATTCAATCCGGAGAAATTAAGTTTCTGTAATATCCCCAACTATAACTGCTTTGGGGCTGATAATCATTCTCACCAACTGGGTTTGTACTCTGTTGGTTGCAGATTCGACATTGGGGGTTCCTCACAGGCTGACCGGGCACATGCTCCACCAGTTTACAGAACATCTCTGGACCATTTTCACCACATGTAGCATTTGTTGTTATGTCTGCCATGGTAGCCAGATTCAGCACAGCTGGGAAAAGTCCTGAGAAACAGAAAAACATCACACATTGAAATGAGCTATATACAGTGATTAAAAACAAGCTAGCTTTTTTAAAAAATATATATTTTTTTAATGGAAAGTATGCTTTTTTATATAGGCGCATTAAAAGCAAACCACAAGCATATCAAAGGAGCATGCATTCATGGTTGTGATTGATTTGGGGCCTCATAGTATTAAATCTGTACTCTTGTAACGTTCAAAATGTGCATGGATAGTAGTTTACATGTGTGTGCTTAAATAGTAAAAGCCCTGTTCTTAATATAGAGTTTTTTTCAAGTAAGGAGACTTGACCAAAGCTTTGACTAAAAGACAGGCTTGTTCAAATTTAAGCTCAACAAACATATGTTTCAAATTTCCAAACAGTAACACACACACAAAAACATACTATATTAGATAATATATACCTGGCCTGGATACAGCTTAATTACTGTTATGACTAAATATGATGTGCATGGTTTCATACATAGAAATATATACAGTAATGTCTGCAAAGAAGGAAGCTAAGGTTAAAAGAGAAATGACTCAGTCTGCAGACATTCTGTGTTTGTCCAGACGGTTCCAGCTGTTTGGCCAGATGTCAATGCTGATGAACTGTGAAGAACATCTGAGATACCGAAAGGCTCTTCCACATGTGTGTACACATTCTCACCCGCTTACACACAGCTTATCATAAACACAATCTGTCAAGCAGCCCTAAATCTAAATCTTTAAACAGGGGTAGTCAAGAACCTTTGACTTCTTAGGAGGCCCAAACGTGTTATTTGGAGTTTAAGACAAATAATGTAAAGTTTTTATTTTTCCTTAATAATTAATTAATTAATCAATTCCATTATTGCACATATCCCCCTTGTCTCAACATCTATGAAGCAACTACATTTACTAAACTAACAAGGAAAGGCAGATGATCTAACAAAAAACATGCCATTATTCACTGTATCGGAAAATTCTTTGATAAAAAGAAGTAGAGATTAAGAAATATTTGATACTATTTTTTTAACACACATGAATATGTGCTAAAAGCACTTCATGCTCACTGTTAAAGAAGCATTACGGAGTTTTCTAATGATACTGCCACCTGTGGGAAAAACACAGAACTGCGACACTCGTCAGCTCATTCTCATAGCTCACGCTTGTACTTTTTTAGTTTTTTTAGTTTTACTTTTTCACCTTATGTGGAGTTCCCAATGATGTCTGAGTTGAACTGGATACCAATCTCTTCAGAGTATCCAAAAAATCCATCTCTAATATAATGCTTCAATTGTTTGATAGGTCAGACAAATTAAACATGGATGTGCTTGACATCACATCCATGAGTTAGCAGTTTCCTCATGTTTGACATGAGAAAAATATTGGCCTCCCGCGAAAAAATTAACACTGGTCTTAATATAGGTTGACAATAAAAAGTACTTATAAATTACCATTAAAAGGATTTCCCTTGAAAAAACAAAAACAAGAAAAAATGACGGTATGTAGACCTGACAACTATATAAACATGTGGGGTGAACTGAAGAGAATATGAACAATGACCCAATACTTTCAATGTTTCAAGAGAAGTTGGCCAAGAGCAAAAGATATGGTATATTAGGTCACTGTCAGGTTCCATAGGGGGGAGGGTGTAAACTATCTACACAAGTGAGTTTTCCTTCATTTTCGTGAAGGAGAACTACCTTATGGGAGAATATCCTTAACACTTTATCATATGGGATGGTTTGTAACTGAGTTTTTTTACTACAACTGAAGAGTTTTAGATATCATCTTGCAATTTTCATGTGAAATTAGCAATGTTACAGAAAGGTTTTATCCTTTTAGAAAGAAATTGATCTTAGAACTTTAACTGCTGAACAAGTCTTAGACAACACTTTAAATAAAGGCCCAGCAAAGATAACTAATAAAATAAAGAGTAAACTGACAGCATTAAGAGCAGGATCTTATTTTCCTTAAACAATCAAAAGTTGCCCTTGACAAACAAAGAGGTGTACAACAAGATGTAGACAGGAAACAATAATCCTTATAGAATCTGGAGTATTAGAAACAGTATTTTATCTAAAAGAATTGACAATATTTTCAAAAATGATTGTTCACAAAACAAAATCAATGAATATTCTCTGTATAAACTTTGTTGTGGAGTTACTCGAATAGAACATTGTCTTGACTTAAACCTAATGGACCAACTTTGGCATTAATTACACCCTAGGCAGCCATTTCTGTCTTCTTGACTAACTATAAACCACTGGAAGTCGGAGGACATCAGAAAAATGCACCCTGTAGAGTAAAAATGGGATATTATCAGATTAACTTGAATATGTTAAAGCAGCCTTCTGGTGTACAAGGAGTCTATGGACATCTATGGAAATATGTCAATACAACTTTATACAAAAGGTTTATTTCATTCTTATCTTTTTACAATATGGAACCTTTCTTTAACGAAGAAGGGCATATTTTCTATTTGCAACTGCGACCTGGCAAGAGGAAGGGCCTTTTAAAGGAAAAGGGGGATGAGGGTCTGTGTGAGCAGACAAGATAAGTAAGGTCATCCTGTTTTCTTTGAACATTATGATCACAACAAAAACCCTCTTTTCGAAATGCTGTATCACTACCTTTTCAGTTACATCTACCGCTTGTGAATGTCCTTTTGAATGCCTCAAGATTTTAAGATTAATATCTTCAAAACCTCCACAGAGGCAGTACAGTGCAGAGTATTCAAGTCTACTTTACTTAGTTGCTAACATATTTTTAATTTAAACAGTCTTAGCTCCACTATGTAGCTATTTAGATCCAAAAAGAAACTGCAATGATGAGTTTTAAAAATAAAATCTACCTACACATGGAACTTTTTAAGAAAAAACAAACAACATCAAAAATCTAATTAAAACATATATAATCATGTAGTCATTAGACCAACACGGATAATCTGGACCTCAATTTTAGGAAATACTTTAAGACGAGATCAAAATAGGTGCCCCTTTGGATATATTTTCTTAGCTCTTTCCTGGTGCCAGGAAATCTAGCCAATATCCAGTGTATTTTGAGATCTTATTCAAAATATGGAAAAGATTTTGTTTACTAATATGGTACATGAGGTAGACTATAAAACCTTAAAAAAAATCATGTGAGTCAGTTAATACTTTAAGCCTTTTTGTAAAATCTTGTTAGTCTCACACATAGTCTCAATCTCTCCTTCTAGGTGGGAGAGACAACGAATGAACATATTAAAACACTGTAGCATGAGTTCTGTTTAATAACTAAAATGTTTAATAACTTTGTTTGACATCTTTGCCGATATACCTCATTTTACATTCACCTGCATGGATTTGATATTTCCTTAATCAGGAGCAGCACATTACATTATACTTATTTTTCTTCTTTCTTCTACTTATTTTTAGATTTCCACTCTTACAGCAGCACTTAGTTAAAAATAATAGCCTTGTCTTCATCTAATTGTGAGCTTGATTGGGCGGAATACGGTTATATTTTACTAATCTGTCAGATGTGTCACTTCTGCTTCATTAGGAAGTGTTATTTAAAAAAATGTGATGTTTGCCATTTAAAATATGGAAAGAAATGAATTTCAAATTTTCCAGTTGTGTGAAAAATAGCTCCATTCAAGTTGATTCTCATGTGGGCCATTCTGTTAGACATCATAAGTGATTGTTTACATTAGAGGCCATTGTTGGGCTCAGTGACTTGATACAAAACATAGAATGATCAAACTACTATTTCCCAGCAATAACAGTAGCTAACATTTCCCACTTGTGTCACTAATCTATACTGCAACAGAAGTTGCAAAAAACAAACAGTTTTTTTAAACCGACAGTCTGCTGTATAAGGAAGTACTTCCATGAGGACAATTTTTAAATCCGAATGTATTGTTATTAACATATTTTTCACATTTTAGGCCAGAGAATTTCATATTGATGCATTCATAGATAAAAATGTGTTTTTATAAAGATTTTGCATTTGTAGAAAAGAATTGCAAAAATGTACGTTTTTACAGAGGTTCTAGACCTATTTTGGTTAAATAACCATACCTGCCTAAATAACTAGGTAAATAGACCTTCTTTTGGGTAAAATCCATTTACAGATACAAAGAAAAAAAAATCTATTTATACATTGCTTAAAGTTTAAACTTTGAAGTACACATTTTGTCCAGCTTTTTCTTCCTGAGCTGATTGGTCAATGTCATGTCAATCATATATTTAACAATCCAATCAGAGAACAGATGGGCTTGTCTGTCAGGGTTGTATAAACTAATTATATGAATTCTCAAATAAACTTAAATGCATGTCTATGAAATATCCCAACACCTTTACGTGGAATTGGTGGCTACCAGATAAATTCCAATTTTCAAAATAAGAATTAATAATAGGAAGAAAAATACATTGGTAGCTTCTTTTTTTTTTTTAACTGCACTAGTGGTTCTTTTTCTCCCGACAGTAGGCTGACAGGAAAGGGGGTATGAGAGAGGGGAAGAGACATGCGAGAAAGGACCACAAGCCGGTCGCCTGAGTTGAGGACTAAGGCCTCTGTACATGGGTCGTGCACGCTAACCATTGCACCACCTGCACGCCCCCCTTGGTAGCTAAGTGCCTGGTAAGCCAATATATCAATCAGTCGTACAAGTTTTAGAACTTAAAAATGTAATAAACTTAAGCTCTTTTCTTAACTTTGAAAACTTTGTTTAGTAAGACAGTTTTCGTGTCCAGTTATGGCTGAACAAAAGAAAGACATAAAAAGTCTAACTGGGTAGCATGTGTGATAAATTTGAGCAATCTTCAACACATTTAGTTATCAACATGAAGCCTAGGCCAAAGTTGAACTGGAAAACCCCTACCTGCATATCAGCTGTCTTGTTGTCTCTGTTACAGCCTTATCAGTGCAGCTTCATTCGCTCACCTGCTATTCAATGTTCAAGACTGCATTTAAAAGTCTAAATCCAAGGACGCTTTTGCTCTTCAGCCAAACACTCTTCCATTCCTTCTCCGCCTCTTCAGCCTTCACAATCCAGTGTCAGACACAGGTGGGAAAGATTTATTTAGCCTCAATCTACCTGCTAATGTAGATCTACTGCATTCAGCAATTATGTGTTCTGCTGAGGTCTGAGGGCCAAAAGACTTATATTTCTTCATGTCAATATTTTTTTCTAATGGCTGCATTGTCTCTCCAGGTTGAAATATTTATATGTAGGTGTCGTCATATTTTAGTTTTCAACTAATTTATGTGGCTTAGATAGACGGTAAGGTCATTTTTTCTGTGTCTATCTGGCAAAACTATTTATAAGGTGCAAGTTCTGCCTTTAGAAGCAAAAAATCATATCTGGGGTAGCCAAAGATATGGTTTAATTTCTACTGGAATTTGTTCAATGTTGACCTTTTCTTCTCTTACAGCAAAAGGGAAGGTGTTTTTTTTAAATCAGTTGGTGTATGGTATTTTTAAATACATCAGTTAACTGTTCAGGTACTACCAATGGCAGCAATTTGCACTCTTACCTCAGCTTGGAAACAGTGGACCTAATCACAGAGTTTGAGCAACATTTGTCATGACATCTTCTGACAAAACTCAAAAATATACCCAAAAGTTGTACGATCTTTATATTTACAAAAGACATTTATCTTCTCTTGGCAAGGAGAACAACATTAAAGCAAAATGACAAAGAAAAGTGAAATGCAGGGAAAAGACAAGAATTCATGTTTTCGTATTCACTGAATGATGGGGGTCACAATGACAGCCAAACACATGGAAATCAGGTTCACCACCTTCCATTCTAGTCTCTTTGCTCTGATAACCATAGTAACCTGTATGTTGGCCTTCCTGCCCCTGATGTATATGCTCTGTTAAGCAGATGCCTCAGAAGCTCAACTGCGATGCAGGATTTAAATTGTATTACTGCTAGCCACTGTAAATATGGTGTAAACTGAGCATTGTCAAATTCAACTGGTTTTGAAACACCCTAGGATCCGTCAGGTGTGTTGATACTAAAGGGTACTTTTGGTTGTCTCTATCTCTGTAACCAAATACTTATGGGTTAGGATTCATTTAAACATTAAAGTTAGCTTTAGTGTGTTTATGTTAAATGGAAAATTAAATGTAAATTCACAAATATTAACCCCTTATTAATTGCAGTTCAGTGAGCATCAATATAGTGATGTATTCATCTTGCATCAGCACTATTACTCATGAAATAATGTCTTCTTTTGATTTATCTGTCCAAACACTGGACATCAATGAATATAATTGTAGGGCAGTTTAAAAAATTCATTTACTTTTTGTTCATTAAACAAAACTGTATATTTTTGTTGCCAAGGGCAACATAAAATGAATGTTTGGGCACCAAATAAATAAAAAAAAATTATTTGTCAGTTGTACCTTGAACATATGTTCCATTGCTTTAGTGAGATCCCAGGCTTGCTGAGAATCATAAGGAGAGCATTTTATTTGCTTTGTGCAGGACTACATTGTACTTTAGTCCGCACCAGAATGCTTGTATATTAAAGAATTACTGCAACTAAACCATTTTTCAACAACATATAAACTTCAACAGATCTCTGTGTGGATGTCATAACAATTCAAACAACTTTGTTTGGGGGACATGTTATGTTTTGAATATATCGGTGAAGGTTCTCAGTCATCCAGGTCATTGTCAAGCTAGAAAAGTTCAGTTTAGGCAACTGGACGTGTAGTTTTCTAGAAGACGTTTCGCCTCTCATCCAAGAGACTTCTCTCCCCCTTAAATAACTTTTGGTCACAGCTACATTATATTTATCTTTGTTTTCCCCTGCATCAGTCAGAACTGATGAAGTCTCTTGGATGAGAAGCGAAATGTCTTGTAGAAAACTACAAGTCCAGTTGCCTAAACTGAACTTTCCTAGCTATGTTTTGAATACTGAAAAAAACGTACTTTAAAGCTATGGTTGGTAATGGAGAGCTAGCGAGAATTAAAAGCGGCACTCCCACCTCCCCCCTTCGTACAAAGCTAAGCCCTCCCCTGCGCAACTCGAATGCGCATCTCACAGTGGAACTCTGCAAAGCAAAGGGGAACCGACTCAGCCATTTCTTTCCAAACACTTTGGACTTCAACCTAACTACCTCGTATCTCATCCAGCTGTAAAAAAACTATGTTATTATTACTGTAGCTTTCAAGGTTTTATGCTAGGTACTAACCATAGGGGTTTTAACATGTTATTTTTTAGCAATACTAACCTCACGAGATTTGCGAAGGGGTGTTGTGAATAATTCCGGCAAACGAAAAACTTGATGAGTGTGAGGAGGAGGAGGGACAGAGATGAAGGCATCCGATTGTTTTTTTCCCCACTCGGAACGCAAGGGAAGGATTGGTCAGAGTTTTTAAGAGGCTAGTGGTTGTTAACTACTCCAAGGATGCAAGTACCCTTTCACTCATTTTAACAAAAAGAGTTTTCTGAACACAATTACCAACTATAGCTTCAAAGGTAACAAGTACAACTCCAAACCCAGATAACTGAGGTCTGCTGCACATCCTTTTGGAAATCCTGAAGGTAGTTAATTAACATGTCCAGTGCAAATTAAATCTGCAGACAAACTCTTCACTTCTCCACAGACTGGAGGTGGCAGCCTATTCTTTTTCATCCCATAAAGATTTCTTATTTCATCATGAATTAGATTTTATTTGCTTTTGCCAAATGGTAGAAGAAGATATGAAGGATTTGCTTCACCGAGTGTGTGTTGGCGTGTGTTGCATGCGTGATGGATGTGTTATTGTTGAGTATTGAGGCTTCATGTGTGCTTGATGGAATAAAAAGAAGGTTGAAAAAGACAAGATCATCTCTCTCTGCATCCCTGTGTTACTTTCCGTCTCAACCTCCACCCTGAGTGTTGGGCTGTGAGAGAGAGATATGGATAAAAAGAAAAAAAATATAAATAAAAAGATTGATGGAGAGCAAGAGATGGATGGAGGGATTCCCAGAAAAAGATAGAGTGCTGTTTAAAAGGGTCAGGCCTGGGAGAGGGATGAGGGATGAGGATGCCATAATCCTGTAATACTCACACACACAAACATTGAAAACCCTTTTACACAGGTATTAACATACTGAAGTGTGTATATGCGTTTACACATACAGATGAAAGTGTCGTCATCCATAAAGACACTCAAAAGGAGGTTTGAAATAATGATAAAGGTTTACATTAAGACAAAGAAAATGCAGGCAGAAACAAATAAGGACTATAATAAAACATTGCTACTTTTCTTCCATAGAGAGCAAGATAAACATGACCTTTCTATAGATTCTGTCAAGTTTTGCCTGAAACACCTACGTAGAATCTAATTTCTCTTGTCCTTTTGTAATAATGGAAATCAGGAAATTGGATTTTGACAGTTTAGCAAGGGCATAAAATTTTTATGTGTGCTAAAATCAAACAAAAGTCTATAAAGTGCACTAATGCACAGGGTCTGTAATCTGACAATTAAATTAATAAAAAGCTACATACAACTTTCTCTGCAAACCAAGAAATAAAGAATATTTTCTTTAGAGGGCAATTCCAAGCATTTTTAAAGCTATGACCTACAGTAGGTCATAAGATTCTATTATCATTGATGCTGCTCTACCTGGTCCACATAGTTTAACGTTTAGATTTCAAAATGTGAAATGTCTTTCATGTTTAGTTTTTTTTGTGTGTGTTGTTTGAGCTTTAACTTTTTTCCAAAACTGGATCAACCTATTTATTCTCAATTTCCCCATTATGGGACCATAAAGCTTTTTCTATTCATTTACATCCAGTGTATTAAGTCATCCATTATTTTACTGTTTAATAATTTCAACAAGCTAGGATTTTTGTTGCATTTGTTAGCAGATTTTTTACCTCTTCAGACAGTCTTGTGAAATACCTAAAAAGTTATTAAGCTTGGAACATCATTTAACAAAGTGTTTGTTTCACGCAAAACAATGTTTGGATTTCTCCTGTTTAATACATTAAAAGTTTATAACACTAAGTTCACTTAAAAATAACAAGCAAAATCCAAAGGTTTCATGTCAAAATACAAAAATAAAGGACAAGCTGAGATACCTATTTCTGAAAAAAACTTTAAGAAAATCCAGTTTATAAAGTTCTCTATGTAAAAAAAAAATACTCTCAATACTGAATTACTGAGTTTGAAGGCCAGTGCCCCTCAACAGATTAATTTTGATCACTGTTGTATCTGCTGGACATCAAGTTTATACTTTTGAACTTTCTGTAACTGTTAGCTCAGCACAATCCTTCTTCTTACTGTTCTGGACAAATAAAAAATATCTATTACTTCTCCAGATTCAAGAAATTAAAACACAGATATTAATCTTAACTTTTTTTATCTGCCTCTGTCTTTACATCCTCTGAATGCTATTTTGATGACCTCAAGGGTATTTTTGGAGAGCTGTAATGAAAACTAAATCAACATCCTGCTCCCACAAAGACTTCCTGCTCTTGAGAGTTTGTCTAACTCTGCGTGTGTCTGTGTGGGTTACTCTCCAAAATGAAGTTTTAAACTGAATGTATGACAGCTAAAATATTATTAAAATGTCTTGAAAAATCAGAACCATTTTCTCTATCAGCATTTCCTACTTTCAAAGCATAATTGCAAACTTTTTTTGTTTCAATATTTAGTAATCCAGCTGTAAATTATTCAACTAAATATAAGCATAGAAGAAATATTATTTTAGTAAATAGATGTGTACTGAGTAGAAACAAATCAGAGTCCAGCACATTGTTTCTCAGATGTCTAGCAAAGCCAGACACTAACCACATACTCAAACATGTGTTGTGTGTAATGCTTGATTGTACACATAACCTTTTCTTCCAGACTATTCAAACTCAGACTAAACAGGAACTCTGCTAAATTCTAGACAGTTAATACCCTACTTAGAGACACACAAACAAACACTGACCTAAACATGCTCACTGGAGGCTAAGGTCACTAATGTACTCCAAACTATGGTTATTATTGTTATTTTTTCCCAGGGGGGAACTGGTTTTGCTAGTAGGAATTAGATTCATTTTGAAGCCTTGATTGTATGTAGACCAACATCAGGGGCGGTCTCTAGAAAAACAACATTGACACAAAAAACGAAGAAAAAAAAACAGTTCTTTGACATGCAAAATCTCATTTTCCTAACTGCAATGACTGGTGACGAAACAATCTAAACCACAACAAATTCAACTCAGAGTTCACAAGCTGTCCCTCCCCAAAGGTGAAATAAGATTTGTAAGTAGAAAAACAAAGTGATGGAGAAATCTGTTAAGACTGTTGTAGCAGGTTAGCAACACACAATAGTCATGGAGATCCATAAAGGAAAGCTACTCAAAGGGAGAACCCAGACCTGGAAAGCAAAAAGGGGGACAGAAGGAACCCAGTTTATTTAGTTCCTGAGGGAGTGGTGGCCAAGTGATTAGACAGCAGTGCTCCTGGTGATACTGTTTGCAAGGTCAAATGTCAGACATGGCGTCCTTGAACAAGATCCTTAACTCTGCAATGCCCCATGGGTACTGCAAGCTGCTCACAGCCCCCTTAGGCATTGGTTCCGAGAGATGCCGAGAGAAAATATTGTTGCAATGTACAATTGCTATGGAAAAGGCGATTATTATCTCACTCCTGACTGGGGTAATAAATGTAGCTATAGATTAAAATTAACTAATAAATAATACGGAAACTTAAGTTGACTATGAAGCGACGTTCCTCAGCTAATATGGAAAACAGCAGACAAAACAGTAAGAGCAATTATCTGGGCAATTACGAAGTTTAGTTATCTACTCTTATAATAATCCCTTCTAAAAGGGGATCCAAGTCAAGACTTGGGACGGACTCAGGATTTGAAACTGGCTAGAACTATTAAATTGTAAGAAGATTGCTTTCTTTTATTATTTTATTTATGTGTAGAAAACAAAACTGTCCGAAGAGATTAAAGGGGAAAAAAACAGTCTACCTAAAGGCTGTAGTGTGGTCATGCTTTTGCTTTGAGTCACAAGAGCACTAGGTGAAGGAAGGAAACTAAAATCAAGGAGACGGTATATGAATGACAAGGCCAGAGAAATAAACCTTTCTGACTGTTCTGCACTTTTTAACCACTTTTTGACATAACTAAAACACATTAAGAATTGATATAGTGCATTGACAAAAAAAAATGCTTGAATACAATTATTGCACAACGTCAGGGCCATTCTTAGAACTGAAACAGCATACAGTGGATCATAAGCCAAGAACACCAACTAACTACAACTGCTAAACACAGCAAGCAACATCTTTTTTTCAGTTTAGATGTTCTTTTGATTAACAAAAACTTAAAAATGTACTGCAAACCTAGAAGTTGAAAGTATAAATCTAACAAATGTTATATTAAGCAAAAAAAAGTAAATAAAAAAAACTCCTGCTAGATTATAAAATGGAAAAGGCAAAGATGGGGGAATGTTTATGTGCAATAACTCCAAGATAAGTGTTTGAGGTGATTTAACTGAGCTCAGATCAGTCGGCAGTAAATCTATCCTCTGATGGTCCAGCTGCTCTCTCATATACTCACATCCAATCCATACCTGATGAGGCAGTGATGAGGGCTTAGTTAAATCATCCTCAAGCACCTCAGGCAAATAAATGTGTATGCTTGTGGTTGTGTATGATTTAAGATGGAGCCACTGGTGATAGCCCAAGTACTTACACTCCGACCTGTAACCAAGGCCTTTAACTGTGTGTATCTGCACACAGTTACACACTCTCAGAGGAATAAAGTGGAGATGTTGGTGCTTGTAATGAAAACATGCCAGTGAGCAGATTTACAGGAGAGAGCAACTTGACCTCTGGTCCCACAATCTAATCTTCTCATCGCTACAGTCACCATTTTCCCCAACAACCCACATACAATACACAACAGAACAGAATGACTCTGGAGAAAAACAACATATCTATATTTTCATTTTCATTTTTCACACTTAATATTGCAGATTGCTTCAACTATAAAGGTTAAATGGTTCCTGGAGAGTGGAGATAAAATCAAAGTAAAATCACAGTGCAGGCTTTTTGAAGATACATAGCTAAATGTTGACATAACTCAATCTTTAGAAATTAAAACCCAACATGACTACAGTAAGAACTTAAATAAATGAATATTTTTTTTGTTAGGTGTTTTCTTTTCCATTTATTTATTTTTTTTAAGGAACAGCGAGTTTGTGATACAAAAACTTCAAATTTCTGCTTGTCAGCACTTTGCCACCAGGCTTAATTTACAATAAAGAGAGCTCTGATCCCTTTTGAGGTGAAACAGGAAATGCTTCCCCTATTTTGGTGCCTTAACATTCTTTTACTTTGCATTAAATGAATGACTATTATCATTGAGACGGCTGAGATTTTTATCTAAGGCTCTACAGGTTTTTAAACGTTAAATATTTTTTTCTTTTTAATACTTGCCTTACATTTGCACGACATGTAAAAACTAACTTTACTCTATTGTCTCAATAGGTTCCATTGATCATTTTATTACAAAGTGATTTAGGTCAGATTTTCTGTGCTTGTACATGGGTGTGACCTGACAATTTTGTTGAATCTCCATTGCCACCATAACCTAGCATTAACCAGATTGATACATGTAGTTAAATTTGAATTCTACCAGGTATTAATCAGGGAAAGGTGATTCTTTAAGGTGATTGGGTAGCTGTCTCCCATGCCTATCTTTTAGCCAATCACAGCAGCAGACACCAGCTGAGACGTATCGCATTCTTGAATTGTTTCACAACTAGTGGAGGTAAAATGGTAAATCAAATGCATACCAAAGCTGGTCAAGAGAATCGCAAAAACCTCTTTCACATCCACAAAGGCAAAAATTGCATCCTTTTGCTTATTTTTTGAATAAATAAAGGGTATTCCACCTAAAATTGGTGCAGCTGTGTTTGTTTTGCCTCGGCCTTCCTCCTCTGGTTGATGCAGTGACGTTATGCACATCAATGCATTTTATTGGTCCAAAATATTTTTGTATCTAGGTCAACACATCTGTTGACTTCTGGCAAGATGTAATTTTAGGAGTTTGTGAATTCACAAATCTCACAACAATTAATCTTGTTTGCAAGGTAATCACCACTGAGGCATCAGAAGACTGTTGAAAAATCTTCAGTAAGACACTTCTCTAGATCAGTGCAAGACAGACTGTTACAGAACATCCTTCCTACCTACAGCTTTCAACACCTGCAGCAACTTACATACTTTATATTGCCCATGAATTACTGTAACACTGAATTTCCCTTTGGGGTAAATAAAGTATTTTTTAATTGAATTTAATTAGTGAGACAAAACTGGTGACTGATTTTGAAGGTAAATCACAAAAGAACATTCAGAACTGCATTTCAAACCCCCTACCAGACTCCACAAAAGACTAAGAAAATTAAACTTTTTTTCTAATGAAACAAAGTGAGCCAAATGGAGTCTGATCGGTGAAGGAATAGGATAGGAATAAATTCTGGGGCAGCTATCAACAAATGAAGGGAGCCCACTTCTTCCATGGGAATGAAAAGGGACCCCTAGTCGGCACTCTTTATGTTGAAAAGGTAAATAACTTCAATATTTATAACTTTCTTTCCTCAGGAGATATTATGCCTCTAAAAAAGGACCTGTGTAATAATAGTAGCAGGTGCTTTTCCTCAGATTGAATTTGAATTGTTTGTTATGGTAAAAACAGCTTTATTTGAATTGTACATTTAAATTAACATCAAATACAAAATCTCCCAGATCCTTCATTGTATTTAATTTCCTATATAAACTAAGTTGGGTGAAAACATATCCTGCACAGAAACAATAAAATGGGAATATCAAGCACGCCTCAATGGCCAGGGATGCCTTTTAAAAGGGCAAACAGCCACAGTCAACCAATGAATTTTAATAAAAATTTCTTTTGATTGAAAAGACTATGTGGACCTGCATGCAAAAACCCTCTGTGGAAAAAAAACGGTTGGCTAATAACTCCCAAAAGCACAGCTGGCCACATTTTTTCAATGGGGAAAACAGGAACTTTTTACAGGGTTTTTTCACTGGCCAACTAAGCAGTCGGGTGAAAATAGAGCCTTGGTAATGGATTACCAAAAAAACGATATAGATGCTTTGAAGTTCTGTGGTTTTGAGGTAAGTGGATTACAACATCACTGTATTGCATTACAAATAAAGTAATCAAAGTAAGGTCCACCTCATATAAAATATGTCATAAATAAGTAAGCACTATACTAATTTATACATTAACACATTAACATACATTACAATACATTAAAAATATATTAACATAAAAGAAATTATTTAATCTTTTGTGTGTTTTTCACAATTAGTCCATAACAGATGAGTTAAATGAACTCATATTTATATCATATCGATGTACTTTAAAGCAACAGCTCAAAAACACTGCTTTCATTTGTGTTATCAAGGGAAAATACAAATAATTCAAAAATTTACTTTGAGCTTATAATATAAACTGTTACTTCATCCGAATATTCCATAAAGTGGTATTTTTGCTTGATCCATGCATCTCTGAGAAATCCTCATGAAGACAGTAGACTTGCATCTACTAAAGAGAAATTGGGCAGTTTTCACATGATCGGCAACGACTGGCAACCAGCCAGTCACTATGAGGATGACCTACTTAAAATGGCAGTCATTGTATTTTTGATTAGTTTTTCTTTGAGTGGACATGCATCTTTCTCCTGTGCTTTTTCCATGTTTGTTTTGGACAAAGTGCCCAAAACAGGGGAACAAATCCCCCGGACCACTGAGGTAAGGTGATTTCTGAGCTCAGACAGGGGCAGTGGGAAATCAGTGCGAGAACACGAGCTGAGAGATCTCCAGAACCATGAACCTAGTTCCAGAACCCCCTCTGGACCTAGGGAGCCACAGAGGCGGCAGCTTGCCTATGATGGCAAAGGGCAACAGTAAAGGAGCACAGCATTTTAAAGCAGTACTAACAAACTTTCAGTTTTGGTTTGGCTCCTCCTAGTGGACAAAAGCTGTCTTGTTTTACCTGAAGGGAGACAGTATTTCCCATGAGTACCAACATTGTAAAGACCATAGTGTGGTAAAACCCTCCTCTCCTGCTCACATGCAGTTAGGTTGAACTATATTTGTGTTTCCAGTGGCTGTGTGAAAGATGAATAGTGATGAGGAAATTAATCTTACTGTGATGAAACACTGTTATATGACGATGCTAAAAATAAGACATTTTTAACTTTGGTATGTACTGTATTCCTGCACCATCATATAAAATATTTTATGAAGGTTTAGGTTCAAAGTAACTGGCCTTTATAGTTAGGTTGCCAGTAGTCAGGATTTCAAACTGTCATGGTGGCCTGGTGGTGAGAGAGCAGAGCATTTGCTTCTTGGAGCGACCACAAAGGACCTTTTTGCGAGACAGCTTTAAAACACAAAGGCAAAGGGATCAAAACTCAGACTACTACTGTCCCTATGAAAAATAAGGTTACATAAAATATGCAGATAACAATTTTCCCGACTAAGGGCCAATAAACTCTAAATCAAAAGTATAATTCCTAAGTTAAACGGGGTGTTAGACGGGGTGAGCGCTACCACCAGTCTTGTCTCATGCCAACTGTAAAGCATCCTGAAACCATTCATGTGTGGGGGTGCTTCTC
>JAUZNJ010116754.1:0-19526 GCA_034780135.1 Jordanella pulchra | reverse complement strand
AGGAGGCTTCGTGGTACCATCAAGAGTGAACACTCGGCTCCGACTACAGATTTCCAGCTGGCTATATACTCTGGAGATAAAGAGCGCTGATGAGAAACAGCTGAGCATGCCAGAAACCACACCGCACATCCATCAGCCCCTGTCGCCATTTGGTGGAAGAAATAAACCAAAACACAGAAAAAACCAAAACAAAACAGACAGAGATCCCCGGATCATGACAGAAAAATGGTGCCTGAATTTTGTTCTATACAAGTCCAGGTTGTCTGGACAAATGAATACTACATGATATCATACATTTCATTATGTATTTGCCTATACATCAGTTTGGAACGCTAACAAATGCATTATAATTGGTATCTATCTGACCTTAGACCTTTTGAATATATAATATTTTTATGTAAAAAATCAAACTGTCTAAATTAGCTATTTTCTGTATTTTTTTAATGAAAAAGGTTTCTCAATCTTTGCACAATTCTCATTAAAAGATTGATGGTAAAAGGGTATGGTTTATCTGTAAGCTCCTAAATGACCTTTAAACATTATACGTTGGCATGTATGTATAGCTTTCAACCTCTATTTGTATATTTTGGATAGTGTGTAGAAAGTGGCAGTAAAACAAGGTGCACAAAAAATGATTTCATTTTTCCTTCAGATTTTAGTGCAATCACTATATGTTCTCCCAAAGGAATGAAGAATGCTATTTTCAAATAAAGGATGAAAGACTGTTTAAAATGGAGTATGCCTTGTGTAACATTTCAGATGCTCAAATACATTAAACTATGCAGTAGTTTAACATTTAATTCTGTTCAATAGTGCAAACTACATGTCTGTAGACACAATGCATATGAATGTGTTTCCCATGGCATTATTTCCCCCTAAACTTCAAAGAGTCATGGATAACAGAAAATATAGGAAAAACTGTATGCATATAGAAGTCAGTCACTACGCTGAATGTCAAGAGTGACAAATGAGATTTGAAATATCATCCCTTGCCTTGGTCACAGGAAATGCCTTTTTACTGTGAATGTCATTATATTCCCAGGGTTTACTTTTTGCTGCAACTTGACCAAAGCGTTTAATTTTGCACTGCTGTTGATTTCCTGTTTACCACTCGGTGTGCTCTGGGAGAAGGTGGTAATGTAATGTCCGCTCTAGTACCTGGGGAGCTGGACCAATCCGTCAGCTGGTACATTGCTCCCTGAGATGGAGAGTCTGTTCAGTCAGCCTGATAACCGTATCAGAGCCACATGAACTTCTTAATCACAGCAATACAGTGCAGCAGAATGACAAGTGACAGACTACGCTCACTGCCCCCAACAACATTCTGATGGAGAACAGACATGAATCATGCTGTTACTGGCAGGATACACTTGTTTTCCCTCTTTTCACCTAGATGAACAGAAAACCTCAATTTCTGGAAAAACAGAAGTATAGGGTAAGTGCTACTACCAATTACATATGGTACTGAGAAGGAGAGGGAAGAATCTCAGCAAGGGTTTTTAGGGTATTTCCATGAAATACATCCACGAGTATTTGACGTTTCGCCAATTGCTCTCAAAGAAATACACTAAGAACCATTCTGTTTTGCCACAAAGGCAAAGGATTACCTTTACCAGCGACAGAAGAAATGAGGGGATGGGAAAGTTCTGTGGAGGAGTCCTGCAGCCCTGATTTGAACCAGTTTGAGCTGCTGGAGATTCTATTTTTATTATTTCTCCTTTTCAAAATTAATGTTGTTTATTTGTTTTCAATAGCTTTAAGGTTGACTGACGAAATCGGTATGCTGTTTCCCCAATCTCTTAGAGAATAGACTTTACAGCACTTCTGTTTTTGGCTTAGCTCCAAAATACATTTTAGAATTTCTGTCAGTATATCGAACACCCAGACAACTCAGGTGTTCTGATTTAGGTACATATGGGACAATCTTGAAAGAAGTTAGAATTTAGAGGCTACAGAAAACCTAAATATACAGAGATAACTACTATGGATACATCATTGTATTATTGTCGCCTATGTTCCAGTTTTAATTAATTTAATTAATATAAAGAATTTGTGCTAAAGCATTAAATCAGATTAAGACTGACTTATTTTATAAATTAGAGGGCAGATATTTCAGTATTCAGATAGACAAAGCTGGTGGAAATGATTCACAATATTGTTTAGGTCTATGACCTAAAATCTATTTATGTACACTGGAGTTTTATATTGTAAATAGTGAAAATCTGAGGGATTAAGTGAATAGGATTGTTTTGTTGTTATTTTTTTTTTTTTTTTGTATGGCACTACACAGTCATATTGAATAAATTAGAATATATATTCTGATAAAACTCATTTGTAAGATTAAAAGTACCTTTTGAGAATAACCTTTTCAGTTGGTATTAAATATCATTTTCATAAAGGTCACACTCTTGTACATATAAAAAATATTGGTTAGATTTCTATATTCTAATCTTAAATGTCTGTTTTAATCAGCAACTGTATAAATGCAAAATCGTCACAAATGGCAGAAATAAAGGCTTGTTAACATCACACTATGTAATTAACTGTTATGATGTTCCTAATCTACATAATGTGCTTGAATGACTGATGTAAATTAATTTTGCAACAGTAATCCGTTTTATGGTATATGACCATGCGTACAAAAATTAAGAGTTTTAAATTCAGAGATGTTCTTTCAACTAAAACCTTGTACTTTTACACCAGCATGATTGCCCTGTCGTTAGGGATCACTGTCCAGTAATTTTCTTCCTTAGCTATAAAATACTCACAGGGGAACCATATCTCCTCAACAAACCTGATATTATAACAAGAATTTACATCTTTCACTGTTTATAATCAGTTTTGTTTAATGTTTATAATCGTTTCTTTATGTTTAATAGCTTTTGTGCTGTTAAAATACTTAACTGATATATTTTCTATGAACTTTTTTACATTGTGTAGAAATAGTTAGAATTCAGCTGCTGATTGTAGCCCCCTGTACCAGTATATACATGCAGAAAGCCACTTAGTAAGTATAAATAAGTAAAAATACGTACTACAGAACAGGGATAAAAGTACCACGGGGTTTTAGTGGCAGTGGTTTGTCTTCATGCCAGTATAATTCAAAAGTAAACCAAATCCACACTGGCCTGTTTCCATGTTTGCAGTTAGCCATGAAAAGCATTTCTGGCTTCAGAACAAGTATGGGCGAGCTTTTACTACAGGGGTCAAGAAACAGAATTGGTGCTGCTGCTGTGCCCAGAGCAACATGGCAGTGATGACTGCCTCTTCAGAAACAGCAGCAGCAGCAGCCCAGCTGGGAACCACTCCTGGACAACTCATTCTAGGAGCAGGGTCTTGCCCTCACCTTCTGAAGGGAATGAGAGGGGAGAAATGGGCTCCTCAGGCAGAACAAAATCTGTGGAGCATGTGGTAGAATGTGGGTCAACATGCACACATCCGCAAGAGTGTCTTATCTTTAAATCCACTCCATTAACAAAAGAAGTCTACATCAAATTAATGAATTATTGTTTTCAATAGAAAAAAAATCCAGAAAACTCCTTCTTGATCAAGTTAAACTGCTATACCTTAAGCTAAAATATTAGAGAGAAAGGAGAGCAATATTTTTCCAGCCCTGCTCTGTTGTTGTCATCCTGTAGCAGAAAGTCCTGTCAGATAGTTGTAAATTGGTGGCAGCAGGAAAGGTTATTTGTTTGGATATCGTTCAGGGTGACCAGCCTGGCCTGTGGACAGACCTTGGTTGTCGATGAGTTCCTGAGTGGTGAAGGCTGTATTGACAAAGTGCTGCAACCAGGGCACAGAGGAGTAAATCAGGAGGTCACTCTCACTGTGAGGAGGCATCACAGAGTTTCCAAAAAGGAATATAGAAACTTGCTCTATTCAGGTGTATTTTTAGGTCAGCATGTTTGTAATGGGGGTTGTCATTGTTTTCCTGTGGTGAAAACGGAAAAATACATGCGAGGAACATACAGTTAAGAGAAAACAACAAAACAACTTTATATTGTCGTGTATGTGACCATACATGTATTTACCAAGAAAAGTTTATGCATCCTGTGTATGTATTTCATTGTTATCAACAATGAAATACATATTATTTTTCTGTTTGGTCTGCATTTTTTCCATCAACCTTAAAGCCTTGTCTTTGCACATCTGTTCAGTATGTTGTTGGCTGTGGAATAGAGTAATGACCCCAGAGAACCACCAACATTGTTGAAAAGGGCCCCTGCAGTCAAAATGAAGCTTTAATCTAAAAAATGAACTGCTGTCTAAAACAGTTATTTTTATGAAATTTAAGGGTATTTTTCACTTTTGTAATTTACTTACTATAAAAACTAACCCTAATATATAAATCACTGTTAAATATTAAAGGAAACAGTTTTTTCTGGTACCTTACAGAACTCATACCAAGTCTTGGGTGTAGTAACACCTCCAATATAAAATGTATTTTTTTTCTTATCCTTTTCAAAGTGTTGCAGTTCTCGGGCTGTATTACGTATATAACAAAGACTTGAGCATAATAGAGGATATAAAAGAAAAAACAGATGTGCATGACAACTTAGCCAGGGGGAATTTCTTTCTGTCACAGTCACATCCCCATGAAGGTCAATGGCACATATGGCCTTTTTGACTAAATCAGCAACTTTTTTAAAGTGTGGTCAAACATTCACGCATAGGTTTTTACTCACACACTGACCCACTTACTGCACATCTTATTCTCTAGTGTTTGCAGATGTAGTCTTATAGCTACAAAGCACCAATACATGTTTAAAGAATAAGCAAACTCAAGTGTAATTGCAGTGCAGGGAGCATCTCTTTTAGGGCTCAGTTATTGTTTTTTGGTATATCATAACATCATTTTGGAGGCAAGAATGCCTCTAATCCAGATATTGAACTGTGTGTACCTTTAAGTACAACAGCAACTTTTCTTTTTTCCCCATACATCTAAGAAATACCTGGGTAAACATTACAAAGTAGTGTGTTGTGGGAAAAAGGTAAATATAACTTTTTAGCATTTTTAAGCAGTTTTTGTGGATAAATTGAAGTACCTTTCCCCATTATGGAAAAATAATGAATTTGACTTGGTGTGTAAAGTGTTTTAGATACTTTGTCTTTATAGTAGCTTAAATGATATTTTCTGTGAATATAATAAAAACTAATTTAATGAAAGTATTATTACTGTAGATTATTCTTAGAGTTTGTTTGATTTGCTCGAATAAAGGTAAGAGGAAGTTAACATTAGCATTGTTCTTATTGTGCTTACAGAATTTTCACATCTTGTCTTTTCCTCTTTTTCCTTTTTTGCTGCTAAATAAAATTTTGAAATTGAGGAAATCGATCATAAATGTCCTGAATTAAGGGTGTGATATTGATCTAGCTCAGATGATGGGACAATTTACAATTTGGGATTAACCAAAAGATTTAATTAGTTCATGTACTGTCTACTGTTTTATATTTTGTGTGTTCCTAGTTTACTCCTGCTCCATCAAGATAAAAAAAAGAAAAAGAAAATCACAGTTGTAAAATCTCAAGCTTTATTTGAAAGGATGTCTATTGCAGAATCATTAGGTTTAGTTTCTGCTTTAGATCACAGCAGAACAGATGTAGAGACTGAAATAGATCTTTGGTTTAGGAACAGCACAGATGTTTACATTTCCAGTTAGCACTTCACCAATAAAAAATACCACAATACTCATAATTATTCAGTCTCATCTATAATATGGGGGTTCTTGCAAACGGAAAGCCTGCAATAGGGAAACAGAAGAACATTACATTTAAAAAAATGTCGCCCATACATGAAGTAACTATAGAACTAAATGCGCTCCTTCAGGGACTGACTGCTGCGTTATAGGTGCACAAAAAATGTTATCGCAGATTTTTTTTCCCCCTAACGCTTGTTAGACTTTCTAACAATCTCTGCTCTCATCAAGCTTAATAAGTTGTGTAAATTTCTGGTGTTCATAGCAGTTTCTCCAATTTTCTTGTAATCTGTTTTATGCACTAATGTTACACGTGTATTTTGCTAATTTATCAATTCATCTTACTCAGTTATACATTTATTTGATTTGAGTATTCTGTTTAGAGAAATGTGCAGTATTTTTTTCACTTGTCAAATTTTGCCTGCTGGAAACACATAAACATCTCCACTTGCTGAACAATAAAGGTTTTTTTCAGTTATAGTCTAATTACTCGCGTTAATAAAACAGAATTAAAAGTCAGAAAAGCTTTCTGTACTAAATGAACCTACTGGGAATTAAAGAACCATTATTCTCACATTTTATTTATAATAAACAAACCCAAAACTGAGTGCTAGTTTACCTTGGCCTGATTTTTTCTCCATTAATGAGGAAATGAGCGTGTTAACAGTCACCTATTTAAATGAAGGATTCTGTGTTCCTGAAAGGTCTTCAGGTGGGGAGTTGAGCTGCAGCAGCTGAGTGCTTGTATCAGGGGAGGAGGCGTTGTGGTGTTTCAGTGCTGAAGTGAGGTGAAGAAATGGTGTGTGACTGGCTGGGTATGACAGAAAGTGTAACTGTCACCTGAGCTCCCTGAGGCCCAGCTGCTCCACAGCCAGAGTTTAGAAGAGAGAAACAGTCATTAACCCTGTCACATTGATTCAGCTCCGTTACTTTGTTTTTCCTGACCCATACTGGGAAATAAAGTGGCTGAAGGGCTGTAATGATATCCTTTTGCCATTGTTGCCATCACAACACATTCTTCTGCTCAGTTTGTTTGGTTATTCTGTCATCAAAAGCTAGATATATTGCGTCTTGTCATTACCATGACATTTGTTTTTTATTTTCTCCACAAGGCTTCTCAACTGCTTTTTGATTTCTTGACACCTGGGATTGCTAGGAAAAACTGATAGAAACCCATGTCATGTGATAATAAACAGATCAGGTGTCAGTCAGGCTTAGATCTTTCTACTTTTTTTTGTTTTGTATGCCACTCAGGGTGTTTACAGACATACTGAAGCAGATTTTCTCCCTGACTACTGCTTCTGCTATATTGTGGGTAAAGCTCTCAATCTTTTCTGCTGCTCAGTCTCCATTCCCATGCTGTTTGTTCATCAAGCAAACCATCTGCTGAAGTTGTGTGTTTTTCTCTGCATGTCGTCCCCTTGGCACAGAGCTTCATGTGGGGGTGCTCTACCAATTATCTGATATGCGCGGGGCGCCCAGCACGAGCCGGAGCCCACTGCCCAGGCTTGAAGTCTGTGCGCTCTCACTAGGTAGCCTCTCTGCACGTCATCAGATAATGGGGAGAGCGAGGGGGAGTCCTCTCCTCTCCTCCCCTCATCATTCATTTGGCGGGCTGATTAACTCCTCTCTGTGACCAGCGATAATCTACAGTATTTCATGGCCCATTTCAGAATTAGCTTGCCTTTGTATGCTCAAAGCAAGCTTTGCTTGCAGCAGGGATTGTACTATGTAACCATGGCTGCTCCCTGTTTTCTGCAAAGTGCCATGTAAGGTTATAAGACTAGAGGTGTAAAAAGTTGTAATTGCACTTATTGATGATTTTTTTCCTGGCCCCAATTAGGATGACTGAACCTCTGTTGTTTGAGTTAAAATGTGGTTGAATTGTGGCATGTTGTCTTCTATTTTTCCAAAATATAGTGGATCAAAATAAAGTGCAAATGTCAGTTAAGTCCTTTGCATCGTTTTGTACAAAAGAGGCCATGATAAAGCTTCTGAACCTTATGGAGTAGAATGAACAGATTTTGGAAAGGTGGTGGCCTGTTGATTGATTTCTAAAAACAACAAAAAAGACTATTAGACAATAAATAAAGAAACTTTAATACCAAATTTAATAACAAAGTTTTTTTTACCAAAGTTATGACTTAATTTGAAATATGTCAAAAGATTCTAAGGTCATTAAACAGCACTTGACACGTATCGAAGCTCTGTGCTGGCTGCTCCTCTAAAAAACTTGCTATGTAACTTAAGCGCCTCAGTTTCATCTCTGATAGAGTCAAGTGACCCAGAGCTCCACTTTACAACATTCTGAACTTCCTTTCATATATCAGAGCTACCTAGGATACATTTCCTTGTCAGGCAACAAAACAGATACAGTATGAATGTTACCTGATAAGACATATTTTTAGTTTTCTGATCTAGGATTTAATCTAGAGGAGTGAATGTGTTCTTGTCTTTACAAATAACTCATCCATCTTCTCCCGCTTGTTCCGTTAGGGTCGCAGTGGGGCCGGTGTCTATCTCTGGCAGACTGTCGGTGAATGGCAACGTACACCCTAGACAGGTTGCCAGTCTGTCGCAGGGCAACACAAAGACATACAATCATGTACAGACATACTAACACCTAAGGACAATTTTGAGAATCCAGTTAACATATCAGTCATGTGATTAAAAAACACAGATTTACTGGGTTATAAAACCTATTGCATGTGTTACGTTAAAGATAGAAATAGTTTTTAGATGAATTATCATGGTCTCATAATATCGCATTTTGCTGGAGTGTGAACAAAGTACTTTCAGTTCAAAATGTTTGCTTAAATGGGTAGTAATTTAGCACAACCAGACCCCACAGGATAAAAAAAGATTAATTAAAAATAATTACTGTTCAACATTTTAAACTCTTCTCTTTTTGAACCGAGTCGCATAGTGCACTAGACTGTGATGGCCTCCTTTGTGTTAGAAGATGAAAAATATCTTCTACAGTTCTTTAATATGCCCTCTGAATATTAGGCACCTCTTTCTTTTCTCCCTATGCACAGTCTTTATCAATATACCTAATCTTAATTGATTTAGATTTTTACTTTAAAGTTGTAAGAGTGTGATGTGTCAACTGCCATATGGCATGTCAGTAATTCTTCCCGGATTGATCTTTTATTTAGCATTAATTTGAGACATGTAACAAGGGAGATAAGCAGTGGCAGAGCTTTTCCAAAGGCTTTACTGTGCCTGGTATTTTGTATGGTTTCAGTGAGTTTACATGTGGTAGGAGTTAGGAGGGTGAAACCATGATGCTAAACACAGACTAACAGGTTTTTGTAGGGACTGGATATATATTTTCATGTAGATATATTAAATAGGTGAATGGTGAAAAAGAAAAAAAATACATAAATTCATATCTGTCCATTTTTTAAAGAAGCATCTTGCTTTTATTAGAGAAAACATGTTTCAGGTAGAGGCTGAAAACACTTCTTAAACCAGTTTCTAATATAATCATCTTTGTTCATATATTCATGCAAATTGTGGCTTTCTTGTGTAGGTGTTTCTTTGCCCCCCTCTGACTGGCTGTGAACATATGTTAGAAAAGTTTCTTTCCTTCATGCACCAGGCTTTTGACTGTAGCTTTTCTGCTATTTGTTGGCATTTTTGAAGGTGTTATCTGTGAACCCTTACATTGGCACTCCATTACATTCTCGCTCTGTATCTAATAATCTTGTCATTTTCCACCACATTTCCTCCACTAAGAAGTCAATTAGTGATGCAATACTTAGCCGCCTTCAGAATCCTCTGAAAATTGTGTCTAAAAAGGTTAATGTAATTTCAAAAGCATAGAGCGGAAGGAATAGTCTGGTTTTAAGTGTGTCTCACTCGTTAGAGTACTTCTCTACAACCGCTATCCCAGACTGGAATCTGATGGAAATCGGGCATTTTAAGAAGGCAAGCTACTGTAGATGAGTTAGCGGCTGCCGTATGCTTAATTTATGCTCAGACACACATTGATTTGGAGATATAGATTTAAACTGTGGATAGTATCTAAGCCTGCTTCTGTGAACCTATGGCTTGAAAGCTTCACATTTTTATACAGTATTTTGCAGCTGCAGCCATATAAAGAATAAGTAAAAAATAATAATAATAATCATCTTATTTGCACACATGCTTAAGCATAGGGATGTCTCTATCGCTCAATTTATAGTTTACAACAAAATGTCTGCATCCTTCTGTATTTGTTTTTTTTTATAAAGTCACAGTTGCTTTCGATGGATTATTTAAAGATCTCTACAAAACTAAAGAGTAATATTAATTTGAAACAGTTGTTTTCCATAATAGGTTTCCAAGCATTTTAGTTGGAAGTCGGAAGTTTCATGAGAGGTTCTGGTTGGAAATTTTAAATATTTATAATTCAATATGATTTTAACTTGAGGTTTTAAGTGTTTCTTTTTCCCTTAAGGTGATCGATTATAACAGCTGCAAATGTACTGATGTGCAAGTTGAAAACAGTCAAAATATATGCACGCCGACTATTTTCAGCTCTACCATTTGGCTGCATTCCACTGAGAAAGTTCAATTTTAACAATCCCTCCTTAGCTGTACTAAAGTACTTCTGCCATACTGCTAGCTAAAACTTTAATGATTCATTTAACCAGAATTGTTGTAGAAAATTTGCTTTTATTTCTCAGTACAGTCACTAGTCAGATAATTTTATAAGATTAAATTAGCCTTGTTTGTCCTTTTAAATTTGTATTTACCCTGTTAAAAATTGTTTTGTTTTTTAGTTTCAAAAATCTAGCTATTTATTCATGGTAAGTTTAAAGTATGGTAAAGTGGTCCCCTTGTAACATTCATGGCAACTGGTACAATTTTCCTAGATCTAAAAAGTTTAAAAACACACTTTTGTCTTTACAAAAATGTGTTCATGTTAAAGGTGACCGTTTTAGAGCAGAAGGATTCATATATGAGTCTCAAAGAGTTTCCTGTCCAAGGAAGGATTTATCCTCTGTAGTTGCTGAGTTGTTTCTGTACATCCAACTAATTCTTTGTTCTTTTGAGGATGAAAGTTTAGGTCAAATGATTTCAACTCGAGGGCAGTTCAGTATTCCAACAGAAGAGAGATCCTTAAGGCAAACGTTTACACCAAAACTATTTTTTTAATAGCTAAAGCATGCTAACCATAAGCTTACGTAATGACTCTAACTTGAACCCATTTTAAAATTTTGTGGACTGTCGTTAGAAGTGAATTCACTTCAATTAAGGAAATGAGTATAACTGAGCTAGAAAAATTTAACCAAGGAGAGAGGTTGAATATATATCACTCGGGTTTAATTATATATTTAACCCTGTATGTTCTATTGCAATTAAAGAAAATCAAAAATAAAATCACATTTAAATCTTTATTAAGAGCATTTGGTTGAATACTTATTGAATTTCAAAGAGGAAAGTCCTCAAACTAAGCTGAAAGAAACGTGAGAAGAATTTTAACAGGAATCTACACATTACCACCTTGCACAGATTTCATAGGTTAGCCCGAATGAATAAAACCATAGCTCCTAGCTGCATATATTTAAATCAGGTTTTACCACAAACCACTTCTAAGGACTGTGCTTCTGGCCATCTTTCAGAGAACTGGTTTATCATTTGTGTCATACAGGACTGATCTGAAAGGCAGTATTTCTGCTACAGGCCAGAAGCAGATCCAGAATCTTCCCCTTAATCTTTATAGTCCCTGGTTTATGTCTAAAAGGGACAGGTTGCAAAGCCGAGACTAAGGTTGGTTCACTGCATCCATGTTATCATCAGTACTGATTTATCTCCAATGTGCACTTTTGTGATCCTCCTGACTGCTCATTGGTTCAAGCATACAGACCATTCTCCTCTGCTAGAAAGCGAGAATAAATATTTTCTCCCCCTGGGCTCGCATGTACATCCAGAAAGTGAAGATAACGGCACAACATTTTTGATAGGTTTATATAGCTTCAGACACAAAAAATAACTGATAATAAAACAAATTTGTATTTGGCTCATTCCTAATGCATCTTAAACCTCTGGCTCTTTGTTGCTCTTTTTCCTTACCTCTCTCACTGGAGAATAGCGATAAGATGTCTCATTTCCGTTTACTTTTCAGCATTATTCATGGTTGTGGAGGTGTTACGTGGTTTTGTTCCCAATGTCGCCTTCATATTTTAGTGCTAAAGGATTTAGATGCACACGTTTTAGTCTGAGAAAGAGCCATTTTCTTGCAAATTAGGTCATTTTGCTGAGTAACATGTTATGTGGTGATGAGACAGAAAAAAGCACCACTCAGTACAATGGGGTTGTTTGTGAAAGATGGGAGATAAAAAGGTTTAAGATTTGTGCAGATGTTAGATGCTGTTAAATTTTCATGAGTTGTTAGCAAGACATTATGACAAAAGTTTTAGAGTCAGACTTAAGTTTCATCTAAGTTCTATTTAATTGGACAAGACTTACAGCTTGACCGGGACTCTTGGCTTATGGCCAGATTCACTATAAAAAATCTGATCAGAAATGAAAACAACCTCTGAGAGGTGTTGTGCAGTGTACTTATAAATGCAGTTAAGAGGAGCCATAAAAAACACAAATGTTTTTTGATTCATCCACTAAATCAAAATTAAAAGATGTCTTTATAATAGTTGTTTTAAATCTAAATGTATAATTGTAGTATGTTTCTAGTGGGGTGAGTACTGAATTTGATCACTTATGAATAGAGTTTATAGCTCAAAACTCTTTTCCAAGGTAAATTAAAAGTCAAAAGATTAAAAACTGTTATTGTTAGATGTTAAAACATTACAATAAAATTGGTTGGTGGTCATCTGTTAATTTAGGCTAAGGCACAAACTGTTTACGGTTGGTATTTCTAAATTACAGTAATGTGGTTTTAGAGAGAGAGACTAAATGACAAGAATTTAAAAAGAAACCGTCTATTTTATTCATTAGAGATTTGAGACTTGACTTGGTCTTGACCTGAAATACTTGTGACAAGAAAACTCTAGAGCTCTTTTAAGAGCTCTAATTGAACTTTCCCCTCAGCGACTTGAACTTACACATTGGTCTTGCATTGTTCGTGGGCAACAATGGCGTCAGATCCAGGAGTTTTCCCTGCAATCGAAAGGTTTAAACCCCGGCTCTGGCTTTCAGTGTCGTTGTGTCCTTGGGCAAGACGCTTTGCCCGCATTGCCTCCTGATGGTAGTCAAAGGGACCGGTGTTGCCAGTGTACAGCAGGCTTGCTTCTGTCAGCCCCGTCTGTGAGCCCCAGGGCAGCTGTGGCTACAATGTAGCTTGCCTCCATCATTGTATGAGTGTTTCTGTGAATGGATGAATGAATGACTGAACTTACCATTTGGAAGTGTACTTGGCCTTGCCCAACAAAGTCTTAAGGCTTCCCTTGTCCATGCATCAGTTTCTGTCGTGTTTGTTCTTTTATTTTATAAGCAATATTGTAAAGTTTGCTATCAGACAATGTGATTGAATGACTCCAATATAAGAAATCTACCAACGGGACATTACCTCCATGTTTTTTAATTATATTTACCTATTTTATACAGCAGACAGAAACGCCCAAACAAGGATCAGAACAGCAATTTAGTGACAATAGGGTGAAATATAAAGTAGGGAAATAAAATACAATAAAATGCATTTTATGTAAGATTTTAGGATCTTCATTTGACTTAAAATTGATACCTATTTTTTTTGGAAAAATGTTTATGAAATAATTGAGTACATCTGTATAAAATGGCAGCATATTTGTGTTAAATGGAGATAAGAATTGATACATGTATTCATTAAAAAAGAAAACATAGATATCAGGTAACCAAGTTTGTTTTTTTTTTAACAAATTTGTTTTTTTGCTTAGTATGAGCACTACATAAGGCCTAATGTCCATGCAGTTGTATCTGCATGGGTTTATGTTATTTCTCCCCTTCACTTTTTTACTCTTTGGGTGTTGGGAAAATGGGCCCTCTATTCTTAAGTTCATTACCATTTTGGGGATGTTTCATGCCTGCTTTGACAAGTAAAACAATTGTAAAAACTAACTATTTCGGATTATGTACTGTCCCTAATAGCTCAGGTTTAATACATGTCTGATGCAATAGCAGATCAGATATAAGATCTCTAAAAGTGATCTAAACAAGATGTTTTATCTGTTTAAATTGTACTTATCTCTATCATTCATTAAAAAAGTTTCAAAAGAAATAAACCTGCAGTGAATTGCTTAAGGTTTAAAAATACCTCTTGTCATAGGTATGAAATGTTGGAATTGGCAACATGCTTGTGTGATATGAAGGTACGAATTGGTAAAGAGGGGAATTGACCTAGAGTCTTTCCTGACTCTATTGGACATTTGCTGAATTTTTAGTTTGAGAGACTAGCTTACTAATGAGTTCCCTGATGTGCTGGTGTCCAAGCAGATGAAAGCAGAAATGCCTCGTCCTGAAGTAGCACATACCCAAAATTCCCAGTACCAGTGACAGTTTTATCGGCTCTCTGTGGATGTGGTTGGAATTTCATCCCTTTAGTATTTTTTTACACAGATTTTTGAGAAACTTTAAAAAGAACTACCCTCTTGATCTCATTCCTTAATGCAGTAAATCATTGAAGCGGACATGTGGGACATGCTCTCGCCTGAACAGAACAGTTAAAACCAATGTAAAGTCTATGAGGCTTATAAAATGATTTAAGACTGGAACCCATTCCACACCACCCAATTAGTCACCAGATTAGCTTATAGAGGCTTCACTGTTGACATGTGATTGATGTGATCCTGGCTCTGACCCATGGCCCTTTAAGCCTGAGACTGTTTTGGGGGACGTGTGTGGTGGATATGATGTCTGCCTCTCATCAGCCAAAACAGCTAATCAGTGGGAAACTAACCTCTATCCACTGCAGCCTGGTTTGCCTTATGCTGAAACAGCACCATGGTGCTTTTATTAGCTTTTAACGGATTATAATTGTGTGCTAAGTAATCATCTGTCACTCACGTAGATGGAAGTTGAACCTTAATCCTCATTCTGGAAGCTTTCCTGTAGTTTTAGGTAGTGAGGTTTTCATGCCTGTCTTGCTATTTTCAGGGAAACTTTAAAATCTTTCCTTTCACAAAGCCTTCAGATATTCAGTAAATGTTTCCTGACACCTGGATAGCTGGACCTTCCTATAACAAGCCTTAACCTTGAGCGTTTTAATGATACTGTCTAAAGCACATCAACTGTCGACTCACCAAATGTGTAACAGATGTTTGATTTTTTTCCCCTTTCCTCTCTCCCCTCTTCTGGGAATCTCAGCAGCACAATCCACTAAACGGTAAAGCTGAACGACTCTGAAGTGTAAAACATGTGAGAAGATTTATTATTCCTACTACGCATACACAGTCTCACATATGGGCCTTAGCCTTGAACCAATGGGACATCCACAGCTCTTTACTCTTAATCTGCGTCTCTCATATAAACCATCTAATTAGTAATAGCGTGACTACACTTAAGCTTGTGAAAAGCATATCATGGATGTTTATCCAGTGCATAATTGGCACCATAAAAGAATACATATTCATAAACACACACATTCAATGACTGCTTTAAGCTGCTTTATACAGAGTGTCAGAATTAATTGGAGTGTGCTGACAGAGAGGTTTGCCCGCTGATTTAAAGTTTTGTCCAGTAGATTTCTTGCATTTGTCACAATTATTTCATTTTTTTCTTAAGTCTAATAGGCTGAATTTTACGTTATTGCAATGAATGCACGCGACCTAGGGTTTGATACATTGTTATATTATTTAGCCTTAGTGTTGATGATAGATGCAGCGTCAACAGTACTTGTGGTATTGCATACAGGAAAATATATGACTATTTTTTAACAACCTCTGCTTTTTCATTGTGTTTGGGCTTGTGCAACTTCTATTTCTCTTATTCATTTTGAACTCAAAAGTTCAGAGTGTGTTTGAGAAAACTTTAAAAGAAAGGAAGCAAACGACCCTAAAGAACAACCCTGAAGTGCAGAAGAGTGATGGAATGACTACAGCACAACAACAGAAACCAATGGCCACTCTACTGGACATTAGTGATGGGTCATCATAGAGGTTGCCAACTTGATTGTGTGTACATAAGGTAAAAAAAATATATAGTTGGGATGAGTCAAGAAGATACATTGTGAAAGTTGTACTTCTGAGACTTAGCAAACTGGCACCCTATTTAGGGCATAAAGTGGCAGTCCGTCTAATTTACTGACTTTATTTGAAAAAATAACAAACACATTTCAACAACATTCAGTTAGATCAGTCTATCATTGGATCTATCATTAAATAGATTTTTCTACTCCTCCCGGATTAGGCGTAGTAGTTTTTCAACACATTAACATTATGCTTTACTTTTTGCAATTTAACTGCACTGCAACATCATAATACTCAAACTCGGCGTGTGTGTTTAAAATTTATCTTTATGCAACATTATTGCTTTGGACTAAAAAGCCTCCTTAAGGAAATACTAAACATGCAGCCTTTAGTAGGAAAGTGAAACAAATGATCATCATTTACTAGACCTTAGTCCTGCAAAACAGGTTGTTGTTTTACCTATTATTATTAAAAAAGCAGGACAAACATTTCAGGTCAGGTTTTATTGATTAATTTAATAACTCTGAATTTACTGCTCCACTCACCTAATTCACACTGCCTCCACTCTGATCTGCTGCCATGTAAACCAAAGTTTAAAGGTGCTCCAAAGTATATGGGCAGATTTTATAATAAAAGTCAATTATAAATGTGGAGCTGAGACAAAAACAAACTATTGTTTGGCTTTAAAGGGATTAAAACTATTAAACTTTAAATTTTTTGACATCTAAATATTTTTACTAGATATATTTTACCATATGTGCTGACTGAGTCTAGAGAAGCTATAATTTGTTGCGTACTTAGTGCATTTAATCTTTAATCATTTTTAGCACCCAAGTTAATATATACAGCCTGTTAATATATCTTCTTTATGTAATGGCTAATAAACACGTGAAGTGAACAAATGTTTCGGATGTTGATACATGCAAACATACCTGAAAATGTATTAATGCAACAAGGTCTTTGAAAGATTTTAAAAACTCTGATGAAGTGATAGATTAGATTTCACTTAGTGCAATGTGATATCATGTGATACTGCTGAGGCAAAAATAAAATTCACAGTGGAGAACACTGGGTAATTTCCACTGCTGTGAACAAAGTTTTCTTACTAAAAGAAGACACAAAATGCAAAAAACTGAGAAAATAAATAGATACTAATATTTAAAATTTGTTGGCCAATATAAATGGCCACCTGAGGGGTCTGACTCGCAGCCTGAGATATTTGTTGGGATCTAAGGTCTCGACCTCCCTTAAACTGTACCTCATATTTTTTAATTGTTCAACAATCAAGTGAACAAATGTTTCGGATGTTGATAGTGCCTCTGATGGAGGAAGACAAGGATTCCTCTTAGTTTCCTTGTTCTTTTTGAAAAACAAGTATGAGCACTCAATGCATCTTCATTTCTGCATCACCAATAAGCGGGGGCCTATCCATTTGATGTTATTATGTTAGAACAACCATTTTTATCAAGACAACAATCCATTTTCTGTTTATGCTTGCCCTTTAGTTCCAGATGACACATCATCTATTGTAAGTAACGTATTTCGGTTTTAACAGTGTATCTTTAAAAGTTTGCTTTTTTCCTGTCAGAAAACTGTTTTTTTAGGTTTGCACATGCTTTGAAAATACTACTTGTGATTTCACACTTTCAAGTTCTTTTTTCTAAGAACCTGATTTTGTCAGTGACTGAAGTTACTATTTCTCCCCTAACTCTTTAAATGCCAGTTTCCATTTACAGATTATGTAGAACAAACATGGACAGAGAAATAACATTCAATGGTCTACTGTAAGTAGTGCTGTGTCTTCTGGAAGCAGACATCTGCATCACACATCAGCTGAGGCCATAGGAAGGAACACTAGAGCAATGCAAAAGAAAAAATCTACATTGAATTCCTTGCTTAATATAGCAAAGTATTAAAGTTTAATGGGCTATATTTTCTCTCAGCCCCTTGTTTTGCCCTCTTCTTTTCCAACCAAGAACCAATAAAACAATTACACCTACTGCTTTTTTATTTTCCAATGAGCTCTATGTTTTCTGTCTAAAGAAAATATTTCAAAATGTATAAGGCCCTATGTCTTAACTTATTTTTTTTCACCAAGAGTAAAACTGTCTTCTAAAAGCATAAATAAAAGAGATTTTCTGGGAAACTGTGAATTTCTGAGGCTCCCTACAACACAAAGATTAAATGAGGCAGTGTGAAAGTAACATTAAAAATAAGTTAAGAAATAATTTTGCATATAAAAACCTTTACCATTTAAATAACTTGACATTCTGACATTTCAGTAAATCACAACACCATACAGTAAGTCTTTAAGATATTAATTAGAATATATACTGTATATAAAAAAACTGTGATTTATTTTTTTTTACTATGCAGAAACACATCAAAGCTGTGTCAGATTAAACAAGCTAGTGTCAGGAAAGAAAGGCCTGTCAAATTTTGTGCCTTATCTGGAAAAGTGAAAGCCGGGGAGATATTCTACTTAGATCTGCACTCCCCCCATGATGCTCTGATCTTTTCTCAACTACTTTTTCAATGTCTCAATGATAAGAACGATGTTCCCTCTTCATGCCCACAGTGCAGACTTCGACAACAAAGCTGTTAGCTGACCCCACCGACCTGCAGGCAGCACAAGGCATGACGTATTAAAACCTCTTACAACCTGCTGTCTGACTCTATTTTTTAAACTGTGCCTCATCCAACTAACACAAACCTCTCTACTCATATTACACCTTTGGACACTGGCCAAAACACACTGAGCATACAATGCATGAATAAAATATTTTATTCATGTCCTGACAGGATGTGCACGGGACACCGCAGCGACTGCAATATTGTCTACATGGATCCCTGAATGTTTAGGTCTCAAAGACAGTAGGATATTCACAGTGCTTGTCAAAACAAAGACACAAATACACATCCCCATGGAGAAAGAAAATGTCACAGCACATTAGTGTTATTTCATATATATATTAAGATTAAATAAATAAAAAGTTTGCAAAAAAAAAGATGCAAACAAAAAAGAAGTATCAAACAGATTTTGGTGAATGTTATTGTTGTTTACTTGAGGAGGATTCTTTTTTTTAATCTTTAGGTATATCATGTCTATATCTATATCTATATATATAGATATAGATATAGATATATAGATATTTTTGATACTGTTTGATACTTCTTTTTTGTTTGCATCTTTTTGTTTGTAAACTTTTTATTTATTTAATCTTAAGGGTTATCATGTTGTCTGTACAGTAAGAATTAAAAGTTAAATTCACAATATAAGCAGCATCTAAAAACATTTTAAGAAATAAAACTATTTCGGATAAAAATATAGTAATATATAGTATAGTATATAGTATAGTAAAAATATAGTATCTTTTTTTGTGCATTTGTTAATTTCAGTTACAACTTTTTTATGTTGGAAAAATAATTACAATAAGAAAAAGACAGGGACACATTTTCCAAACTTTACTAAAACAATGACATCAATAAATTAACAATAATATTAATAATATAGATAATAATAACAGGTAATTGATTTTTTTGTACTTGTTTATAAGTTCATCCACACTAAAAAACCCTGAGCTTAATTCAAGCTCACCATTTGATGCTGCAATCACCGTGACTCAGAGTCTTTTTTGATGATGTACACCAGTGGCGGCTGGTGAGAAAAATTCTTGGTGGGGCTGGTGTGCCAATAGATTTCCCTGCCTAACCCAGTACA
>JAUZNJ010116743.1:8087-19527 GCA_034780135.1 Jordanella pulchra | reverse complement strand
TTCACTACCCCTCCCTAGTTCCACAAGCACTTTCACTATCCTCTGCCTGATTAAGCCCATGCCATTTTTCTGGAGTCACAGAAAAGCATTATTACACAACATGCCATATCACATGACACTACTATTTTGGGAAAGATTACACACAGAGAATACATTCAAACAATATGTTATTAAACACATGTGTATACATAATTCATGTAGACAAAGGATTTCGTCCTACACCTTTTGTGAAATAATTCCCAAGAGTCATAATAGACAAAAATTCGATGCATCACACGTTAAGATACAGCCGGCTGTGATTATACACCTGGCCAGTAGGTGGTTTCGTGTGCCATGAAGCATCAAGAAATTAACCCTTTCTCGAACAGGTTGTGCCCAATCGGTTCAATGCCTCATGAGGCTTCATCTCCCCATCACTACTCAAAGCCCTTCTACTGGCAGCACAGCCGTTCCTGGAGAAACCGTTCAACCTGAGCCGATCTGTCCGTTTCCCACCGCACTCCTTCGTTGTGTCTGGACCCACACTGGATACTAGGACCCCGGACACCGGAACCCCCCTCTGATGACATTTCAGCTCTCTACAACAGTAAGAACAACCAGAATCGATCTGTCACTGAGTTTTCCCATGTGCCGTGAACTCACCAGTCTGCTTTCTCTCCCAGTGACAGTTCCTGCTGGTTTGTTTCCCCCCGGACCTGGCTTTGGTCTTGCTAACCAGTTTCATCATTTCAATAAACTTCTTATCTTGAAAAACGCTCTTCTGTTTTGGTGTTCTGCATGTAAGACAGCTCAAAAACCCAAACATGACAAGGGTAGGCAAGAATAAGCTTTGCTTCAGCCTATTCCTGTTTTTGGTAAACTCTGGGTTTTGTTTAATGTTTTTTCTTTCTTATTTTGTTTCTTGTGTTTAATGTGGAAAATTAAAATGTAAAAAGCTAAGATAATACTTCATCTACATACTCAGCTTCAGGAGGAGTTAAGAAAAAGACAATGAGGATGCAGAGTAGGAGCAAGGGAAAGTGAGAGATGGAAGGAATTTACACCATCCCTTCCACTCCTCATTATGAGTAAAGTGAGAAAATTAGGAAACAAGTTGGATAACATCCCACCCTAGCAAGGACCTAAACAGAAAATTGAAAATGCAGGATTATGCGTTTCACTGAAACATGGCTGCAGGATTATATTCCTATTCCTATTCCTGCACCAGCGTCTAGTGGGGTGACAAGATTAGAGCCTTGAAACAATTTAATAATAATGTTATGTTTATTATGTTTATTAATTTCACAGTGAACACATGTATAGATCCCAGAAGGACAGTGTCGCATTGTCGAATATCAACCTTGTACAATTTGCACAAATGTAAAGTCTCTTAGGGAAAATTAGTCCCACTAACCCCTACGCACTGACCTAATCTGCACATTTGTAGTTGGTTTGTGTGCCACCCATTTTAGTAATGGAATCAAAACTTTAAGCAATCTGTGGCCTTAACATTTCTGCCGGGTTACTCCTTATTAAAGAACAAAATTGATCTGTCCACAAATGGAAGTTTCTTAATACCAGTTTATCAAATTGTAACCACCTTAAGGATGTTTCATAGCTTATTCAATAGTTAGTGCTTTAAGGCAGTTTTCTACTTATAGTTTAGATTTTTATGTCCTACATTTGAAAATAACACTAACAGTAAATATTTACTAGTGTAGTGAAGTGGGTCAGAGAAAATAAATTTATAACAAGGTTGAGTTTAGCTTTTGTAAGTGTTAGGGTGATGATTTATCACAGAAGTTTGGGCAAAACAAAACCTTCAGTATGCTCAGCCAAGATGACACATTTGTTGTTTTTTCATTCAGTTTAATTCTTAAAAATAAAATTTTCAGCAGAACATTTGTTTGCACTGAAAAGACATTATTTCTTTAGTTCCCGCTCCACATATTTTCTAAGATCCTTTAGGAATACTTTGCTGCCCAGTACAAGCTTTCTTTTATTAAGTCCAACAACTTAATAAAATAAAAGCTGTTTTTTCTGCTTTGGTAACTTAAGCACCAAGAGCTTATGGACTGCCTGGACTGTCATACAGCCCTGTTTACTTGATGTCATTGCTGGGTGTACAGGTGCTGAGCTCAGATGGCTCATAAATGGATGAATCTGTATGCTCTGCCTGCTGGGTGAAGCTGGGGCTGCTGAGTAATAGGAGGCTGCTGTGTAGCAACAAGGAAATGCAAAGTTACAGGTTCCCTAGGACCAAGCAATTAAAGATGATCTCAAAGGAAGAGCACAAGAAACACAACGCGACGCAATAAAACCCAGTGAGAGAAGAATGTGATGAGATAACCTGTGCTACAGGTTCCTTTTAGGATTCTTTTTGATATACATGTGAAGTATAAGAAAAACTATTTTTTGGTTTTCAGTACTTTGTAAAACCATGTTTCTTACCAATTTAAGCATTTCTTTTTATACCATAGCTTTGGACTTGGACGAGGCCATTCCACAAAAGAGTATACTTTCTACCACTTAAGCTGCTCTGGTTGAATGTTTAAAGTTGTTATCCTGCTGACTGGTAAACTTCTTGCCTTTTTATTCTGGAACGTCCCAGTATTAGACTCCATTCATCTTCTCAACCACATGGTTACATTCAGTATCATTAAAAACCACATAATCTTTGTCTGGGTCAGTAGAGATGTCCTGTCAGATTCTTACAGGATTAGATTTTTGGATTGGTGGATTGGTTCCAAATCTGGGCCTTTGCTGTCTCCATACCTGGTCTGTCAGTGTAGGTTGTGGGCTATATCTTGGTTGGGTTGAGGAAATCCTTCTTTCTCATTTTTCAAGCAAACAGTACTCAGGTCGATAACCACAGTATATGCTGCCCAGCACATCCCATTAATGCTTTTGCTAACCTAAACCTCTGGCTGGTGGATTTTTTTAAAAGAGCTTACTCTAGTCCTTTTTTATGTTTCATTTAGACATAATGCTTTTATTGCCTGAGGGGAGAGGCTGTCTAGTTTCTTGTTCGATATGATGAACTGGATTGGCAGGACATTCAGGTTCACAAACTGCAACAGGAATTTTAAGCCAGGTGACGTTGATGTAAAGGGTTGGTCCAAAGCAAACATGTGGCAGTGTAAACAACAGTCATTATGTTTTGTGCAAGAACATCCAAACTATGCCTTTCATCTTGGAGGTTTTTATTTTTTTAGAAAATAAGTAAAGAGAAGATGTGTCAAGTATTTAAGGTCTACCTTAACTTACTCCTGGATAGGTTTTGAAAATGTCTTCAAAAAAATGAGTGATAGTCCGGATCCCTTGCAATTTAAGCCTGCTCATGGTTGCCATGACACAGAAGACTACGAATTTACATATGCCTTTTAAGATTTAGGAAATACATGTCACCCTTTTGTATAAATGTATATGTATTCTTTTCTGTATAACCTCAAATATTTGAGTCTTTTAAATTGTTTTAAGTAAGCAGTTTTAGTTGAAAACAGATTTTGGAACTTTGTGACACACCTGCGGAACTAATCAGTGCCGTTTAACACTTTGTACAACAAAGGCTGTGGTTTTGTTCTCAAGCTTAAGGGTGCAACTGTATAAAGAGACTAATTAAGATCATTAATCGTCAAGTTGATTCTGAATCAGCCTCAATTATCAAAGTGGCTTTCCTCTCCACTGTCGCTACATGCATGCTTGGTGTGAGGGATTGCTGTCGAATCAATGAGTCAATGCAATCAGCTGGTTTTCCTTTGAAAACTTTGAGCTAATGTGACTGTGTGATCTGATTGAATTGTCTCTGTAAAGTGCCTTGAGATGGCATGTGTTGTGAATTGGCGCTATATAAATAAGAAGTAATTGAATTGTTTTTACAACAGGTCATGTAAATTCAGATCCATCACCTCCTGATACGTAATTGTTTCACATTAGTAAAGATAATCTAAAATGTAACCACACCAAAATGGAAGTAAAGGTCACTTTACCGACTTCATCCACCTTAGGTACAGGTCATTACAGAGGTATGACAGCCACAGGATGAGGGGTAAGCCAGGATCACAAAACAAGTAAAATCAGTACCAGTTTGCGATGAAACCAACTGGTGTGTTAATCTGGTAAATATAATAATTTGCCAAATTCAAAGCAGTTCAGCTTTAAATGCATTCCTCATTAGAGCAGCAGTATTAATTTATATCTGTGGCTTAAATCGATTGTTCCTGGACCTGTGTGGCTCTTGTCCTGGCAGCAAGACAGTAGGCCTTTTTCCTTTAAAACTCTGTAGAGAATCATTGTTTGCCCTGTCCTGTTTTATGAATCTATAGAAACCCTCCAAGCAAGGTTGTCTATGAAATACCAGGAATGTTTTTAAATGCTTGGGAGTCCTTAAAAACTTAAGCTATGTCGGTATTATCACCCCAAAATTGAACTTGATTTCAACGCCAGGTTCCTTAATATGTTGGGGAGCAGTTTGTACCCATATCTGAAGTCGGTAAGATGAGGGTCAACTTTTTAAAAATGATGGGTTTCCCCTTTTAAGTTGAGTGTCAATCTTTGCTTAGGAATAAAGGAGTTTATGTAGTTTGATTTCATATTTATTAGTAGCATTTATTAGTATTGGTGTGACGGATTTAGAGGTGAACAAACTGGTGCCCTATCAGAGTAGCGAATGACATGTCAAACAATGAGGAAAAAAGAAAGAAAGAAAGAAAGAAAGCTCTTGATTTACCTGCTGGTCTACATTCAAACCCTCTCAAACGCTTATGAGATATCAGTAAGCACTGACAGAACCAGATCCAAAATATGTATGGATGGAGTTTTTTAAAGAAGCAAATGAATTCTATTTGTATGATCTACTGATTCCTGCTTTCATTTTTTTTAAGTATGTGGAATCATAATTTTGAACTGCAGGCTGTATGTAATTTGCTTGTAATTGACCTGGTTTTCTGGGTTGGACAGCAACATAAAAAATATCCCAATCTAATTTCTAAAAGTATTAAAATTTCTTCCTTCAGGCAGATTTCAGACCAGACTTCAAACTCATGAGATTCTCACGTAGCAAAGGTTTATTTATATCCCGTAGACTGTTGATTAGTGACTAAAAGCAGCCTGAGCTCGGTTAGAAAATCCCTATCTGCGTGGGTGTCCATTCATTTTCTTAATGTAGGCCTATTGTTAAATCAAAACTTCGGTTTGAGTGGCTGGTTGTAAATTAGACGACTTGTGGAGGACCCTGGCACCGCGGAGTTTCCACTGGTGTTGGGAGAGCGCAGCTTGACGTGTGCAGCTGAACTCAGACCAGAGGACATTTGACAGGCTTCGTGCTATGGCCTCTTGGCACCCCCTTCCTGATGTATTATAGAGGCGCATCCACGCTGCCGGGCTTGTGGCGCTGGGAACGGGGGTGGGTCACTGACTGGACGGGCGCAATGTGACGGGGAGGCAACCTCAGCCACTAGGGAGGGAGGAGGGAGGTTGGGATGGTTTAACTATTAGCCACCATCAAGCATTAAGACAGCTGTGCGGAGCCGGTGCCGTACATAAGGCGTGCGCAAAGCAAAGGAGCGGAGGACAGCAGAGTTCAGGCGGCCGCACGGAGGTTTTGTGCGCACTCAGATCTACACTTTCTCTGCTTCTTCCTCTCCAGATCTCAGATAGTTTAAGGTAAGCTCTTTTCTTGAGATCACATTTCATTCAACGGAACAGAGTACAGAAAGTTTTATTAAGTGAACACTGTGTGCCATTTGGCAAATACAGATAAAAATATCAATTTGATAAAAAAGAAGAGTTACTGGGTGTTTAAGAAGATAATGTTTAGAGCTCAGAGTCACCTGGTGATAGCGACAGTACTGATACTGAACCCGGACATCACAACAGAAAGCCTCTCCTGCCCCGGTATAAATGAGCAGTTAAAACAGAGCAGGAGGGCTCGGCTATTCAGTCCTGACCAGGAGAGCACTAATTTACGCCTTTGCCATGTTGGGTTCGGGCAGCGTTGGTCTTGACTACTAAGCAGAGGATTGTTTCAGCGCGCAAAGCCAACAGGCTGTGCGCGGATGTCGCAACATGCAGTCGGAGGAACGCTGTGCAAAGTCAGAGAGCAGTGAGGGTCTGCGACCGACATTCCTAAAGATGTTATTTGTGGATTGACAATTGGCAGATAAAATTATGAAAAATATATTATCATTACGGATCCGAAAGAAAACTATTCACACTATAGTCAGATCCATTAATACTGTCATCATCCACTCGTATAAGAAAAAAATGTTATTTTAAATCAGGCTTTGAAAATAGAAGAAAGACAGAACTAATTAAACAAGAGTGAACTTTGCCTAGATCACGGAAGATGTTTTATTTTTTTCGCTATCAAAAATATCAGGCAGCGTTATAGTGAAAGCTGGATGATTTTACTGGAAAAAGACCATGTAGACAGATGATCTCCCCTTGAGATCTGTTAAGTCTAAACTGTAGACAAAAAATTAAATAGACAAGTTCAACACTAAAACTGACAAAGGTTAAACGGAATACGGTTACCTAGAATGTTAAGTAAGGTGTATTAGATTTAATTAAGGTATTATTTTAGTTAGAAATACTCATAAAAATACTAAGATAAAACAGCACATCAGAATCCTCTATTTTTCAAGGGTATCTTGTAGTTAAAGCTCCTCTAGTAAAGAATATATCTCAATTATTTATGAGTATAAAACAAAACATTAGAAAAGTATTTACCAAATGAAATTGGAAAGAAGTTATATAAATAAGTACAAAATATGATGGAAAAAAAGGTCCTCCAATCAGTGAAACAAGATAATCTCACAACTCACCTTTTTTCCTGAATCAGCTAAATTAGTGCTCAGAAGCATAGGAGTTGATATGAGCTCCTGGTTGCTGAGGATTTTTATGTATAGTCCAAACTGACTTTGGGTCATGTGCTTGGAAGCGGTTTTTCAGCCTCATGTAAAGTTTCTCTCTTATGGAGGCCTGCTCTGGTACACATTTCCTTGGTTCATTGCAGCTTCCTCACATGTGAATTGAACCACGGTTTATTGCTTGTTTGTTAAAAATGTCTTGGTCTGATGAACAATAAAGTTTTGGTTACAAACTTTATACTAAATATATAATGCTGTATAAAGAATATTCAGTCTTAAATAAATAACAGTAATTCTTATGTATTGAGTATCAATGCTGCACAAAACTAGCTTTAGATCATACTAACTACTTAAAGCAACACTGCATTACATTTGACCCTAGTATTAGTTTAATTTGAGATGTATTCAATTATTTTTCAGGTCGATGTACTGGACTTGGCGCTTGATATCGATGCCCCTTGCGGGGTGGTTTTCTCAAAAACATGTTGTTTTTTTTTGTTTTTTTGAGCTTTTTACGGCACTAGTGGCTCGTTTTTCTGACAGTAGGCTGACAGGAAAGTGGGTATGAGAGAGGGGGGGAGACATGCGGGAAAGGACCACAAGCCAGATTTGAACCTGGGTCGCCCGTGTCGAGGACTAAGGCCTCCGTATATGGGTCGTGTGTGCTGACCACTGTGCCACCTACATGCCCCAAAAAACCATGTCTATCTAGCTTGATCGGATCTGTCACTAGTTGAGTCATGTGACAGCAGTCTCAGCTCCCCTTAAGCATGAGAGCTAACTTAGATAGAAGTTTTTGTTAGGCAAGAATGCAGATATGACACTTACCTAATCAGACAGATTTTTGGTCCTTCAAAGTAGGATTTAATCTAGAGAGGTGAGTTTAGCCTTTTCTTTCTACGTAACTCCATGACTTCTTTGCCTGATCGTCCAAAGTGGTCTAATATCAGATTCCAACACACCAAAAGAGATTGGTTATGTTGTAGTGCTGCTAGTTGCTTTCTGGGGGGCTAAACCTAGGCTGTGTGTGAACGGCCGCCCTAGACCCTAACCAATCAGTTACTATATAGAGCAGGGACTACATATATAGTGGACTTTATAGTGAGCTCAGTGAACTGACTGATGACAGAAGATAACAGCTGCCTTTCGCTCTCATTGGTCACGTTATGAGAAGAGCTCTTCCAAAGCATTCTGGGAAATATCTGCTCATCTAGTGACCATGGATGCACACTACTTTTCAAGGTGTATTGTGGCAAATTTTGAGTCCCATACGCTCTGACAATATCTGTCTGAAATTTATATTACAATACATTTCTTAATTTAAGTCGATAGATATAATTTTGATATGATGTACATGAAATAAAAGCCTTAGACAGCCAAGAATGCCCACAAAAGTTGTCTATACAAACTTGTGACAAATATTTTGCAGTGTTTATAAAAATACTCCAACATAAAATTAAGAAATATTAGCTCTGAAAAACAAAAATAAATAAAACTGTATGAAACTTTGGAACATCAGTCAGTGATAAAGGCTCTATTTATAGACTGATGTATATTGAAATATCAGAAAAGTCATAACACCAAAATTGAATTAAACCATATTGTGATATATATTGATATTGAGATATTGTCCAGCTCTAGAGTCCACTACTTTTTCATCCACTAGACATTCGGACACTCATATAAAATGGCGTAACCACTATACAGTAGTGGCATAACCCCATAGAGTGGGGACGTTCGGACACAGCCCTAGAAGTCAAAGGTCTACTGCCTCCGGTGGCTAAAAATGACACAGTGTTCCTATAAAATAACACAGGATATTGTTATTTCATTTAAAAAATAACTGTTGTGTGAACCCAATTCTTTAACACCACCTGCTGAATTTAACATCAGTGTTGTTGATTGAGGTGTGTTGGACCAAGGACACATCTAAAAGGTAGATGGGAGCTGGAGTTGCCTAACCCTGTACTCTTTCAAAATAATAAAAAATAAACAAACAAGCAAACCAAAAACTTTTTTAGCTTAAATATTATTTAAACTGACCAACATTTATCAATCTTTGTTAAAAGAGTTACCCAAGTACTTGTTGTTTGTATAAAATGTGAAGATCTAAGGAAGTTTAGACCTCGTGCATTTGTGCTCTTTAGTTTGCAAATGCCTGGCTGCTGTCAGTCCCTCAGAAGGGGTTACGATTGTTTTAAAATGTTCAGCAGGAATTATGGTCTTTTACTTGCCAAGTTGACTGGCTGGTCAGAGCTACACCTTCCACCATCAGCTTTTATTTTTAGTTACCCTTTGCTAAGTTGGTACTGGATGAAACTGGTTTTCTTATCATAGTCTCAGCTCAACGATCCATAATGTCAGAGATTATTACTTGAACAACCTGAAATTCCATGACCTAAATGATTCTTTCATCAAAGCAGTTAGTTGAAGTTGGTGTAACTTTGTTTCTTTTGTTTCCTTTTTTATGATTAACATTTGTGTTGAATGAAGTATCTCAGTGTCATTGTTATAAGAGACTGGTTTGGTGACTCATGATGTTTTTAAAAAAAAGAAAATAATGGACAGTGTTTTTTTGAAGGCTAAATAATTGATCCATGTGTTTTTTCTCCAGGTGACTGGCAACTCTGGTTTTGGAGGTGCTTTTCCACAGTAGGTAATCCTATCCTCCTACAGAAGACCTTTAAATATCTTGTCTGAAAAGCTTCCAGCTACCCCGTGTCATAAGGGGAGACATTTCCAGGCCGGTGCTCTGTGCAGGATCCCACTATCAGTTATCTGACCAGTCCCTGCAGAAATCTGGCTTCTTCAGTGTTTCTTCAGCTTGAACTGAGTTTTAAAGGGTGTTTACAATTGAGTGGCGGGGGGCTATGCAGTGATTCCCCGGGTCTTCTGTTTTCTTTTCTCTTTTGTTTTGAAGCGTGATGCCTTTTCTTTTGCCGGCTAACCACTAGCACCTTGCAGTGAATGGAGAACATACTGGTTCTGCTTCCGAAGCACCGACAGGAACACGGGCACTGCAGAATCACAGCTGCATGTGCCTCGAGGGAATCTTTTGCCTACAGAGCGATTTTTCTTTCTTCCTCATTAGTACCAACCCACACCCTATGTTAGCCTGTTTAATGGGCTAAGTAAACCAGAGGGATCAGGTATAACACCAGGTCAAGCACAGGTTCCATTCTGACCTTCCTCAAACCATTAGTCTAAGACAACCTTTCCTTTTTCTTGTTGAGTACACTGTTTGTTAAAGGCCTCCGCATGGTACGTTGGTCAAAAGAACAAGACAAACTCCCGGACATCGAGATGTCCTCAGGGGACATTGAGATGAAGAAGGAGGGAGGTCCTCTGACCCCAGCCTTCATCAATTCTAACTGCTCCATCCATCCACTGATCCTCACCAGAGGCCCAGAAGAAGTAAACACACAAACTGGAGGGGAGTTCGAGCTCACCGAGGTCACATCTTTTACAGAAAGGATGGGTGAGGCAGGGAACGATGAAGAGAGGTCGGATATTGTGGTGGCGTTAGACTGTCGGGCCAATGCCAAAGGACAACGAGAGGAGGACGCTCTTCTGGAGAACGCAAGCCAGAGCAACGAAAGTGATGACAACAGCATCAATCAGAGCCCGGAGCCACCAGCACCACTTAAGGAAACCTCTATTTCCATTGGCCTTCAGGTGGTTTTTCCCTTTCTACTGGCTGGCTTTGGAACCGTGGCAGCTGGAATGGTGCTGGACATTGTCCAAGTAAGTTATACCAACACAATAAACCAAAAAAGTAATATAAATAAAAACTATTAGAAAAGAACTATTAGAGAGGTTGATAGGAGAGCTAGTGTTTTCCTTTTGCATGAGATGGTTTTTATTGATACTGTGGCTTACATTACTCCAAATCACATAGCTGCACACAACCCCTTTAAATGACTTTTTAAGTGTGAATGTGTTTGCTGAAGGTTATCTGAAGTGTGTGCGCCTGTGTTGTTCTGTGATGTGCTAGTGTCCAGTACAGGATGTATAGGCTCAAAAGTACTTGAATAAAAACAGTTTAATTTGGTTTCTTGACAGACCTGTTAATATGGGCTGTGTGAAAATACCATAGCAGATGGTAGTAGATGTAAAACAGCTTCAAAATGTTTTTATAAAGTGTTTTTTTTTTTAGGCAGACAGTCCACACCTAAGCACACAATGTGGAAATATTACCTCCTGAATGTATTTAGCACTTGGCTCATTGGGGCTTTCACCTTGGCATGCATCAATCATTCTCCTGATGGTTTATCTAATGGCCTGCATTTGGAGACACATAGATATATATGTAACCCTTTTCTTCTTATTGGCATATATGCTTCTCCCTAGGACTTCCAAAAGCTGGTATGCAGAGTGGCTTTAATGATCTATCACACAATCCTCAGTGTGAAGGTGGACGTACTTGGAAGGGGTTTTATTGAAGTACAGGTTATCTTTTTTCCGAGAAGTTAGCTTGTAATGCAGAAAAAGCTGGAGGTGTCAGCCTGCCAGGAGACCAGTACATTGTGTACACGCATACTGATGGCAACATAGTGGACCCTTGGAGACCTAGCACAAAGAGGGGGCTGGGG
>JAUZNJ010116732.1:0-19528 GCA_034780135.1 Jordanella pulchra | reverse complement strand
CTAAAGGGCGCGCCTCACATTTTGAGAGAAAAAAAAGACTTTTGTATGCGCCTTATGGTCGTGAAAATACGGTATATCAGTTTTATCTACGTTTGCTTTGCAGATCAGATGTTAATAGAAAAAGAAAACAGGAGCCAAAATGTATTTTTTGTCTTTCCAACTGAAACTGTGTCTGATTTCTTCTTTTGTAATGCTTTGCCAGACCTCCTTTGAAAGGTTATTTGATTTGCTATTTGTCCGTGGATCTCCCTGCTGTTAGTTTGTTTTCCTCTGCAGGAAAATGCAGCTCAGGCAGAGTGAGACCTGGCGATAAAGAAAAGCCTTGTAGATTATTCCTCTTTTTTTAAATTCGGAAATAATGATCTCATGCTGTGTTTTCAATTGTTGCCATATATATATCATATAACATAAAAAAAATTCCTACCTATGACTCAAACAAAGCAATATATACTTTTTCTTCCACTTTTATTTCAGCTGTTCCGATCTGTCACATTTCCACCGGTATATTAAAATCAGTACCTAAACACAGAAGCACTTTCAGTGATTATATGCCCCATTACGAAAATTTGAACTGGACCCCCGGTAAGTACGGAATTTGTAAATTTTGATGCGGCCTGGAATTACCTGGTTTCATGACATAAATATTTTTTTCTTTTTAATCGGTGACAGTTGATTGATTATAAGGACTGATTTACAAATACCAGTGACAGCTTTTGAAAAGTCCCCTCACATTTATAATTTCACATTTAAATATCAGTAATTTATATATTGTATCAGCTTAGTAAATTAAGGGTCATACAAAAGTATAAATAGAAAGATTATTAAAGTACAGCTGGCATATATATATATATATATATATATATATATATATACGTATATTCTTGGGTGTGTGGGTGTAAAAAAGAGAGTATGTGCCTTTCTGAAGTTTAGAGGAAAGAGGATTGCTTTATCTATCAGCACCAAGTCTGCTGCTCAAAATGTCTAGGCCTTGTTATCAGAATGGAGCTGAGTTTACCTTATCATGTTGAGTGCTCTGTGCTGTGTAATGAATGTGTGCAGTAAAAGCACTAGTGTGTCCAGCAGGTGGTTATATCTCAAGCCTTGTGCTGCATACAAATTTAAAAGCCCCTGTTCTCATATGGTATTTGTTTCCAAACCCTGCTGCACGAACAAAGCAGGCTTGTCAACAATGTTTATAGTATTTATTCATATATGTTTTGTTTTGTTTGTTTCCCTTTAGCCGGTTCCAGAGGAGCTGCAGAACGGACCAGGGTTCGGCTACGTGGTGGCTTTCCGACCTCACGGTGCCACAGGCTGGATGCAGGCAGCCGTGCCGTCTCCAGAGACCTCCAGATATGTTTTTAAAAACGAGAGCATCCAACCTTTCTCACCTTTCCACGTGAGGGTCGGAGTTTACAACAACGAGGGCGAGGGGCCATTCGGCTCGGTTACTACCATCTACTCAGCCGAGGAAGGTGTGTAAAGGGATGCTTTTACAGGTGCCAAATTAAACATTGGCAAATGCAGATTCAAAGGAAAACTCCTAAACCTTCATATTTCCTATTTATAAAAGCTGTGACTGCTTTCCTTGCATTTTAACTCAACCACCACCTTTACTCAGGTGAGAAATCACATAGAGGACCTCATGAAGTGGTCCTACTAGTTTCAAAATGTTGAACACTTAAAGAAATGCTGCTAATCAAATCATTAGATTAATTAATCTTTATTAACTTGATGACTGATTGTGACTTACAACATGAATGATGAATACATGCAGGATTTGGATTTCCTTACACTTAACATATCATCTCTCAATAAATGCATATTCATAATTTTATTAAAAACAACAATAATTACATTCACATTTATCTATTTATTTTCCCAGTAAAAAAAAAATAAACAAATCAGTCTTTTTTCATTGTTTTATCTAGATGTAGCTAAATAATGAGATTTAAAAAAAAAAAAAAAACGGGAATAATTAAAAAGTTCCAAGATTTCTCCTTTATTCTGTGTTCTGTTTTTCACATAGTCAACATATTCCAATGTTTTTACCTAATGATTCACTATAAAGTAAGCATTTAAACGTTAAAGTTGGCAGGTCAGGACCAAATGAGAGCAGCAGAAATGTCTCACTGGTCAGCATGCTCTGACCAGTGAGACATCTGTACATCTTCTCTGATTCAGTCAGTGATTCCCTTTTCAATTGCATTTTTCTGATCTACTAGCTTTAAGGCATCTTAAAGAAAAAGGTCAATATTTTTTTCCATATCTTGAATTTCTTCTGCTATGTCTATCCAATCTTTAACAGTTGGGCTCATTTCACTCAGTTAACATTTACATTTTGCTTATAATCCGTATTTGTCTTTAGGTCCAGATAGTAGATTTGCAAAGGAAATCCCATTAAGATCTAATACTAAATGAAGATCCATTATTAAGTTGGGTTTTTTTGCTCTGACCAGTTTGAGTTCTTTCTCATTGTTCCACAGATAATGCACAGATTTATTGCTTTGCAAAAAGTTTTCATGCTCTTTGAAACTTAGCCCAACATTACAGTTACAAACTTCAGTGTATTTTACAGGGATTTTAAGCAAAGGAGCCACACAAACCACCGCTGAAATGTGAACTGAAAGCAAAAGGACAGCCATTTTATTGATTTAGATCTTGTAACCCATTCTTAGTCTAAATTAATTGTTCTGTGAAGGCTTGCAGTAGTTTGAAAACATTAGACAAGCAGCCTCTTAAAGAAAAATAAGCAGACGGGTATAGGCAAAAAAAAAAAAAAAAGTTAAGCTTCTACCATCTCCTTAAGGCCAGTTCAATTAAAGCTTATGACACAACAACAAACCCGCAGTATCATAATCCACATTGGTTTGAATAATTTAATCAACGAGGACCTCTGTAAAGGAGTCGGATGAAGAAAAACATTAGAAAACAAAGAAAACACATATAGAGTCTAGGTTACCACAAGCCGTGTAGCAGACAGAGCAAATGTTCTGAAGGATTGATAAAACCAAAGCTGACCTACAAGCAAAACTCTGCATGGGATGGAAGGAACAGAACAACATAGGATTTTTTCATATAGACATCTGAAAAAACAGCAGGAAATAACACATAATAAAAAAAATACACAAGTAGAAAACAACTGATGGTGAAGCAATACCCAATTCCTTCAGTGAGTCATAGTGGTGGGAGCCTCATGCTGTGCAGATGCCTTTCTTCAGCATGCAGGGACACGGATGCTGGGAAGAGCTCATGGAAAGACAGATAGAGTTAACTAAGAGAAAGAAAATAAAAAATTAGCCCTTTATAGTCCCTCAGAGGGGAAATTTTGTCCTTTGCATTTGACCTATCCCTTAGTGTGCTGCCACACTGAGTAGTATCCTGGGAGGATCGAGGGTTAAGGGTCTTTCTCAGGGGTCTTGAGTAATAAGCTGATTTTTGAACCAGAGATCCCCTGGCCTCTGCAGGACCTAAACGCCCTGCTCTCTAAACATTCAGCCACAAAACTTGCCAACAGTCTATTAGAGACCAAAGAAAATGGCCTCTCCTTCCAGCAGGACAGCAAGGTTAAATATACAGCGAGAGCTAAAGTGGAACGGTTTAGATCAAAGTGCTGCAGTGGCTCAGCCAAGGTCCAGACATAGATATGATGTAGAATTTCTTTGAAAAGTCCCTGAACAAGAGCTGTCTTTTAAAACACTTTATAGTTTCTAGATGTGCAAAGTTAATAGTGATTTACCCACAATGCCTTGCAGCTGTAGCTTGAGCCTAATGTGGTCATAAAAAAATATACTTAAGCTGAGTACAAATGCACATATCTTTTTAATAGAAAGAAAGTTTATGCAGTAATTTTAGTCAGTCTTTTACATTAATTCCCAATTAAAGGTTGTGGTTGTAATGTGAACATAATGTGAATGTTAATGTGTTCCGACTAAACGGATTCGACTACAAGCAGGAGCTTCAGGTGGCTCTGAGCTGTTGCAACATCAGACTGGTAGCTATGTTTTTTCTCTCAGCATATGCTGACAAATTCACCCTCCTTCCCTGCTTTTAATGTTCCGATGAAGGAAGTGGCTTTGAAACCGTACGAATGTTCCCTCTTTTGAGGTGGTCCAAGAAGCTTAACCATCACTCCTGAAATCTCTTTACGATGACTCTAGAGCCTGGCCGAGCTCCCACCAGGATCCGCGCCAAGAGCCTCTCTGCATCCGAGATCGAAGTGTCATGGAAAGCTCTGCCCTGGAACACCAGCAAGCGGAGGGTGCTGGGCTACGAGGTGAGCCTGGGCTGTTTGTGTGAGCATGCATGTGGCAGCTGATGCTGCTGAATCTTGTTCTCTTCTATTATTGATGAGCGTTTCAGGCTCCTGCACCTTGGGCATACGAGATAATAGCTTGTTGCATGCATAATGGCCGGGCCTATTCCCCAAGCCTGTGGGTTTAAGTGTGTTTCTCTTGTTGCTTACCTAAGTAGTGTAACGGGCCTGATTAGCGTACTGATGCAACACTCCAAGGGACAGAGCGTTTAGCTTCTAATCCACACAACAAAGCAGTTTTAGACAGCAGCTTTGTGCTCCGTTTGTTCATCTCATTTTAATTCGTCTCATTATTGGAATCAAGGACCTGAACAAAAAAAGGCTGGTTTCATTCTTTCCTTTGGAAAAAAAGATAAGAATGGAAATTTAAAAAAGGAGAATTAAAAGATTTTTTTTCTTAAGACAACCAGATTACCTTTTTAGACTTTGTGGCAAATTATCAGACAAATTATCCATTAGTATCTTTAGATGTGTTTTATTGGCTTTTTTTCATTTTGAACCCAACATTTAAACCACAACACATCTCATATGGTGATGCGGTGCTGCTGCCACTTTTCAGACCACTTCACGTCTTCCATGTAGTTGAAATCAGATGTTCCTGTTTTGGGTCTGCTTTCTGCTGTCAGGGTGGGAACAGAAAGCTTTTAGAGCACCCTCATCGTCTGTCTCTTTGCCTCGTTGCCTTGCAGCTGAGGTACTGGAGTAGAAGCGATAGGGAGGAGACGGCCAGCGTACTGAGGACTGCAGGGAATCAGACATCCACCGTCATCAGCGGGTTGAGAGGCAGCACCGCCTATTATATCTCAGTGAGGGCCTACAACACAGCTGGAACAGGCCCTTCGAGCACCACTGTCAACGTGACCACCAAAAAACCACGCAAGTATCACACAAGCCATCCTGGATTGAAGCTAATCATTTATTTACATTTTCACCTGGTAGTTTTTCATTAAAAACATGATTTGTTTATCATTTCTTTGGTGGGATATACGACTTTAATTAAAAGAAAACCACATAAATAAGCTTACATTTCATACCAACTTTAAATGTTAAAATTGTATACTATCCAGGCTCTTTTTTTATTCCATGATTTCCAAGGTGCTTTTCGTACATTTTTGACATTTTAAGACAAAACATCATAAACATAGCCCATAATACTGACATTGTTTGCATTTTTTAACAGGTGTACATTTATCCATAGCTTCAATCAGTAATTCAGAAACCATAAGGAATAATGTACCTGTCAAAAAAAGGATTGGGGCAAATCAAGAAGCAGTAATATCATTAAAATCAAAATTATAAAAAAAAAAAAAAAAAAAAAGAAAAAATAAAAAAGAAGATAAAAATAAAATCAAAATTAAATGCATTTTAGTTTTTCTATTTTTTACCCCAACTCTCACTCCCAACTCGTTCAAAATAGAGGCTTGGTCAAGCCCCCTGCACTCCAGATACCGACTCGATGGGGATATTCCTCTCGTCATTTATTGATGCACAGTGTGCATGTGAGGTTGTAGCAGGAACTCATGAAAATGTTTCATGAAATAAAAAACCCACTAGCCCATCTATTACACTAACCCCTAAACCTGAACACCAGTATATATGTTACCATGCACTCCTAAAACTAACTATGCTTTTTGGGCTAAAATTTTCAATGCAGGTCATTTGCAGCTGCATCGGACGCTCTCAGAGATTTGACCAAACATCGATATCTGATGAGTTGGGAGTAATAATGTGTTGGTTTTTTAGGTATTAATTGAGAAATAAAGTCTTGAGGTGCAGTTTTCCATATTTAATGTTAGTATTTCATAGTTTTCCATACTTTGTATGAATCAGCAGCAGAAAATAATGCAGGCTTAAATATAAGCCTACAGTGGTTATGTTTGATTGATTGAATGTTTCTCAGCAAGTTTCCCAGCACATTTTTGTTGCAATAAACCAGCTTTCAACATATGCTGACATTTTTGACCATTCGTTGTTTCATTGTAACCCTAACCCTAGTCTTAGTCCATTATGTCCATTCAAAAACCAGTCTGAACCTGTTTTAGGGATCATTGTGTTGTTGGAACACTTCTTTGGATCCAGATTTCAACCATCTAGTTGAATATAGAAGCAGTTAACCATCAACTTTGTGGAATAATACAGCAAAACTGGAATGAAGGAGGCCCTTATTATTAAGCTACCACCAGCCTGTTCGATAATATGTTTGAGTATATTAAACATTTCCAAGCTCTGTCTGTGTCTTTTATGACCAAAAAACTTTGAGTGATTTTCTCTAAAACACGCACGGGTGAAAATTATTCATATAAACTAAATTTTGGTCTCGCAGCACATTGTACCTTGACTTCACATTTAATGTGCCTAATCCAGCTTCATGCATAACTCTGTCTGGATATTTGACCTCCAGTTCATTATAGTGTAGAAATGAATTGAAATGCTGAAAAAGAATGAAGCCAGAAGCTTTTTAGATGCAACAATCACAGGGTGGTTTCTCTACATATACAATTTAAACAAATATTGGTGGAGACTTATCAGTTACTCTGATAGGATTACAAAATATAAATAATAATAAAATCATGTACACACAATTCTTGTTTGGAAACAAAAAAAAATCTCACGTGTGTAATCTTAGGGTTAATGATGAATGACTGTAAATGTCTGATTCCCTGTTAGTGGGTGGCTCAAAGCTAAGCTCTTGTTTGAGATGAATAATGTTCCTCTCTCCTCTCAGCTCCCAGCCAGCCTCCGGTTAAAGTCATGTGGAACACATCGAACTCCAAGATTATCCTGAACTGGGAGCACGTCAAAGCCCTGGAGAACGAGTCAGAAGTGACCGGTTACAAAGTGAGCACGTAGCCTCTTCACTTCATCAAAGGTTCTGTCTGTTGCCATGGTGCGCCCCACTCTTGATTTAATCTCATCCACAGGTGCTCTACAAGAAGAACCGGCACAGCCGGCCTAGTGTCATGGAAACTAACACCACCTCGGTGGAGCTTGCTCTTCCCACCGATGAGGGTTATATTATCCAGATAAAGCCATTCGGAGAGGGAGGAGACGGCAACAGCAGCAAGCAGATCACCATCCCTAGGATACCAGGTCAGAGAAAAGCTAGTTAGTGACTTCCACATGGCTAATTTGAGAAATCATCTCCGCTGAAAGTGTTATTCCCAAATCAGATCAGCCTTCATTATCTCCAGAGGAAAGCACAGTGAGAATAATATCTGCTAGAGTATAAATCTGTGGAATTAAAGTCTTTATGTTTCACCATGAGCTTAAATGTGCAGTTTCAGACTAGCAGCAGTGTCTCACAGAGTTAAAGTACTCATAAATCTTGGACTTTTTTGGATTAGTCTTCTTAGATGAAGGTGAAACTATTTGCAGTACTTAAATGTCACGTTTACGTTTTCATCAAAATTGTTAATTTTAAGCGTGGAGTGGTGAAAAATAAAATAAAAATAAAATTGGAGCATTTTTAATGAAAATACATTTTATATGTTTTTTTCTTACATTTTGAAGGGTAAAAGATACACCAATATTTACTACTAGTTAGAATGCAAACATTAAATGGAAGGATTCTGAACAAATAAGAATCGTAGGGTAAAGTTACGTGAGAAGGAGTTTGGGCATTTCCTTGTCCTGGTAGCTCCATCATAGAGATGAGACATGAGGTTTTCTTGGTGTTAAATTTCTTAAATACAAGTAAAAAAGGAAAGAAATAATGAACATAACCAAATGTTAGCATCAGTAGAAGCATTAGTTGACCTGCCAAGCAGCTGGCAGACAATACCGAACTAGAGCTGGGGAGCAGGAGTGTTCGTCTTACTGGCTGTGAGGGGTTAAACTTGTAGCTGTCACCTTCCAAGAGGGAACACTAAAGGTAATTGGTTGTTCTGGATTTTATTTGTGGCTATCAAAGCAAATGTGGCTCAGTTTTTAATTTTATTTTACTTGTTTTCAAAAAATCAGAAAACCAATTCTGAAATCTGTTTCCCCTTACTTTACAATGTTGTGCTAGTTTGTTTTTTCTCCCATAAAATTGTAGTAAAACATGTTAATACTGGTGGCTGTAATGTAAAAAAATATGGAAAGGTTTCAGTGATATGAATTCTTCAACAATGCACTGCAGAGAAAGGATAGTTAGTTAAGTTCTTCTCCACTATGGAAACCAACTAACTTCCTTTTTGTTTTGACCAACCTTTCAGGACCCAACGCAGTGGGCTCAGCCTCCAAGGTCTCCACGCTGTCAGCCCTCAGCACAATAGCTCTCTCTTTCACAGCACGGACATCTTTATGACAAACAGCTCCCAGCAGACGTTGCATCTAAGGTGGAGACATCGCTCAGGCGGCAAAGCAAGTGGAGCCCACTACGGTGTAACTAGATACATCCATTTAGATTTTAGAGACAGAGGGAAGACACTGAGGGTAAAAATGTTTAAATACCCCACGTAGAAGACAAATAAGGAGTCCCTGTCAGCTTCATTGGCCAGGTGAGGGAAATTGACCGATGTCGTGACCATGTTGTTACCAAAGCAGCTTTCATAAAAGAAATAAAGGAAAAAGTCTTATATGCATCTTTTTGTATGACATGTTGAGCTTTTATAGATTTTTTTTTCCTTGATGGGTTTGGAGATGACTTTGGTTTCAGGAGTGAGAATTGTTTAATGCATGGAAAACTGCATTGTCCAGTTTTATATTTTGGAGAAAAAGTACATGGTTTGACAGCTCACTGTCTGTCTTTTAATTTAAAATACAGCTTGTAACTTTGATATTCCTGCATTTCAGTTTATGTACTACAGTCTTTTTGGAGAAAAAGTACACCCTCTGTCAGTGACAGATCATTTATGCCGAAAAATGTACCAGTTTTCCACTTGTCAATATATATCATCCATAGTACACCCTCAGATCCACAAATTATTTAAGAAACATAAAGGTCTTGAGTTTTGATATGGTGTACTTTCTTTGCAATTGTAACTTATTTTGCTAATAATTGTGATTCACATTTTAGGTGCAATTGTCAATTTTTAAACAAAGTGGAGGAGTAGGATCAGATAGTGAATTCAAATGCTTTAGTATCTGGTGAACACTAGCAAGTAAAGCTATAGCTAGCCTAACATCATGGTGGGATCAAGCTATTTTAATGTGTTCTCAAAGTATTGCTAAAAGAGAGTAAAAGTTAACAGCAATTCCTTGGTTATAGTTATACTCTAAGGATAAGAGAAAATGAGCCTATATAATTATATCCTCACTGTTATCATTTCTTCTGCAAGAACATGATTACTGATCAAAAGAGACATGTTGGCTTTGCTAGCATCAATATGGCCTTCAGGAGCCTATCTTGGATAATTTGGTCTTGGATTATGAAAAAGTGTGTGTTACAATGGTTTCTGTCAGGTTATCTGTTTTCGTATTCATGATGTGTCCCAAAAATAGGTAGTAAATGGTTTTGGAATGGAAATAAAAGACTAACATTTAGCTTTTGTACAGCCCCAATCTTAACCCTGTTGAACATATTTGGGTTTTGTTAAGAAGTTATATAAGCCTTTCCCAGTTTAAATGAAGGCATTAAACCAGGCATTGCATTCCATTCTGAATGTTTTAATCTTATAAATGTTCTAACCATGCAAATTACAGCCATATTATACATTAGACGTTAAAAAAGAAGGACATTGATTGCACTGAATAATATTCAGATTTAAACATCCATTCTATTTACCTGAGTTGCATTTCCGTGAGTTATCTGAAGTAGAAAGGCTGGTGAACTTTAATCTCTCGCTTGATCGATGTGTTAGGAAAGGCCATAGACCCATTATCAAGAAAAAGGCTACTTCACAATATTCGGTTGATAACTGTTAACTCATTGTGATTAACAGATATTAGTGCCTAATTTTAACTATTCTGTCTAGTAAATAGTTTCTTGCATAAGGAGAATTTAATGTAAAACCTTTATTGTTAGTTGAGAGTCTCATCAGTCCAGTGGAAAGTTGTTCAGTGTGTTCTGAGACTGCATTCTGACTGCTAAGCTAATGTAGGCAAAAGTGTCCCATACCACTAAAGTTGATCTGTGAGAAACTATCCTGAAAATACTTTAAGTATAGTCAGAGTATGGGTGATCCAAGTGTGGTCGGATAGCTTCCTGCCAATGTTAATGTCAGATCTGAGGCCTACAGTCTTTTCTTTGATTAAACAGATGAGTTTTCCAGTTAACATCTAGTTTCATCAAAACAGAGGCTTGAGTGAGGTATTGGTTAGTTATAGTAACTTAAAAGAAGCCAGCTTTAAAAACTCACTTCAAAGTACTATTCCTTTTTCAGTTATGGGTATCTAAAGAGAGACACTCAAGTAACGTGTCAAAGCAGCTCCCCTTAGATTTATAACTTCAAGTTTGAACTGTTAGGAGGTGAAGAGGGAGACACTATTGAGTTAGTGTGCATGTCAGCTTTGTGCCCTGCAGGCACTGAACCTCTTCAGAATCCTCAGATATTTTCTTTTTCTTTCCAAGTCCTCTTCATGTGTTTATACCCACTGACCTGTAAAAGATTTGGATGAAAGATTATGTTTATATTAGATTAGAAGCCTTTATTGTCATTATACATCCGTACAACGAAATGTCGTACAAGTAATATATATATTTATTGTTGTGCCTCAACAAAGGTATCACCCCAGATCTCCTTCTAAACCATTTCCTATCTTGCAGTGTTTACTGGCCCTTTTTTTGTCTTTATTTATAATTATCAATGACTAGACCATCTTGGGATGAAAGCTCAGTTATTTCACTATAAGTTTGCCTAAATGATAAAATAATTATTAGCTGCCCTTAGAAGAAAATAAATCAAGCTGCCATAATTTTGAGTCTTTCTAAGAATTCAGCATGTAGAGGCGAGTGATTCTTCATCATTGTAGACTGCATAATGTAGCATGACATTAAGGAATGTTATTATCTGGTTACTGCTGCTTTATTTGAGTAGCAATTGTCTAAATAAAGATGTTTTTGACATGCAAACAATATGCTAGCCTGGTTCAGCTGGAACTAAGAATGCATGTTCTTCAGGAAAAGTCATGTAGTAGGAAAATTCTGGAATGTTGTTTAGTTAAAGCAGTGCATCTGAAAACACTCACACATCTCAAGGGCAGGTACCCAAATAATGAGTGCATTAAGCTTTAAAAGCTGATTCTTTAAAGACCAAGTAATTTGTTTTTGATAGAAGGAATGATTATGGTGAGCTCAACCTCTCTTAACATACACAATTTCTTTAGGCTTTCAACTACAAGGACAAAGGGGGACTCCTAAAAAGCCCTTTGAAAGACAAACATGACACTTTTTTAATGATGGTTCAGAAATTGTTATTAAAACAGTTGAGTTTTGTAAAACAAAAAAAACATTAGTAGTATCAATCCTAACTGTTGACTCATATAAGTTAATTTGATAAAAGGAAAAAAGCTTCAAAATGATGGAAGTCTCACACATAGGTACGCTGACCTCTGACTTATTATTCTTGAATACACAGAAATGTTTTTTAAGAAATCTGAACCCTTTAAAATAGCAACGCTGGAGGCTAAAGCATTAGCACACCTTCCGTATCTATCCCTTCTAAGCTATGTCAAACCCCAGAAACCTGCTGAAGTGCTTCAAAAAGTCCTTATGAAAGATGTTGAAAAAGATGGTGTGTCGGGCCTCTTTCTTCTCTTGGTTCTGCACCGCGGCCCTCATCTCCACTGATTGCAGTACCCTCATGGCTGCCTCTCATGCCCCTCATTTTTTCAGTTAGCCCTGCGTCTAGAGCTATTCTTTGCCTTCTGTGTGCCTCATCATATGTTCAGAATCCTCAGGTCCTTAAAGAGCCTTAACTTATCGCGTGTATATCAAAAAACACTAGAAGCATAGAACTTTGAAGCAGCAGTGGCAGCAGTGTTCAAGCCCTGCTGGAATAGTATCAACACTATAGGTTTGGGGGGGTGGGGGTTGTACACCCTTTGCCGACACTGCAGAAGTTTGAACGGCATTCAGCTGTTTATCGGGGAATATTATCTATAAAGGCTGGGTGGATTTTTGTAGGCGGATGTTCTTAATTAAAGACAATGCTGCTGATCTTTTCCTTTTTCCATAGTCTCCTGATGCCATTTGGGACTGCTGTGCCACCTGGAGTACGCTGCAGTCTCATTGTAGCTTGTAATCCAGTTACGTAGTTTGTAGTACTTTGAAGGGAAGTGTACTGTATGCTACTGGGGATCATGCATCAAAAATGTGTAATATACCGTTTTGTACACTTCAGATCATTTATATGAAAAGAAACCTTTCTAAAGAGATGATTTACTCGGTTTTTATGTAAACAACTCTGTTTCATACTGTAAACTGTTGCTCAGCATGACTGTACTTGTACATGACTGTTGTCTTTCTACTGTCCACCTGCAAAGCGACTGAATGGCTTAAGAAACATGTGAGGTCCATGCATCTGGTAGGTTTCTGTGTGCTGACCCATTATCAGCCCTGTGTCTTTGCTTCTGTCTAAGTCAGCCCTTCAGAGATGTACTGCTTTCACTGTCTGTATACGCTCCGCAGGAGGCGTCCCTCTGTTGCTGTTTGTTGTTTATACTGTGTGAATAAAGAAAACTGATTTATAGAACAACACAAAGCTGTGAGTCTGTTAATACCACCAGTCTAGTACATGATATGAATGAAGAGCTGCTTACTGGGTGTAGCTTCATGATTTAGTGCAATACATTCTGGCCAATTTCCTGTAGAGTGATGCTTGAGCAAATCAAATAAGGCCATGGTTAATGTTCTAGTGAGAATGCAGATACAGATTTCTGACCATTAAACCACAGAACCTGTTGTTAGCCAAGTTATTTAAAGTTTTTCAGAATCCTTCATCTTGATAACTTAAGTCTGATTTTGAACCTTTAGGATGCAAACATAATTACACCACAGAAACAGTTCTTCCACGAGACTCACTTTTATCTTTTTTTTTACAAGGCACTATGTCTAGATGTTCTTTTCTTTGAGTTTCATCTCTAAGTACTGTTTGAGACTGGAGGCTGGTTGAAGTGAAAAGGAAGAAAGTATTTGTGTTTTAACTAGTTTTTGTGTCTTGCCTTTCAAATGTCTGACACAAAGGAACAATGAAAAGGCAGTTCCTAAGTACTTTTTCTGCCATTTAGACCAATTAGACTAAGGTTTGGAGCTGTGAGACTTCCATTATCTCTGCATCCTGCAATAAACGTAATGCAACATGTCATTTATTATTTATCCTTTCTTGGAAAATAATTCTTACAAAGTTTTTTTTTTTTTTTTTTTACATTTTTTAATGTTTTATTAGCAAATCATATACCTCATTGGGATTTTATGGAATATGATAAATTGGGATTTTTTTTGGTACAAAATCTCTAAAAACTGAATGCTTTAGCAAACCACTGTGTACTACTGTTTTCATGTGGTTTGATCCTTTGCTTGGTTGGCTCCACAAAAAACACTAGATGGCAGCAAGGGCTAAGAAATAATCTGGCATTAGGTTATAAACTTCACCACATGATGGCAGTGCAAGAAACGCTCTTTTCCTTTCAGAGTATTTTGTTACAACACATTTTTTGTTAACTTTGTCACATAACAGTCACATGGGAGACCATTAGTTTAACATTCTCACCCCCAACTGTGCCCTCTCATTTCAGAAGCAGAGACATGGTTTGAATCATAGTGAGACATTTATTGATGCAGGTATATTTCCTGTCAGAACTGAATGCAAACACAGCACATACACACCACCAAGCACTAGGGGAATGTAGAGCTAACGGCAGTGGAGAACTGAAGGTGGAAGCTTAGCGGCACAGCAGTTTAATGGCCTTCACTGTGGATAAACCCAGATCCTTATGGTGACAGTTTGAACAAATGCATTCCCCCATATTAGGACACAATAAGATTCCTTTTCCCAGTTTTTAATGTCAGTAGTTCTCTCTCAATTGCCTCTTTCTCATCTTAAAAACTTTCAGCTGATATGCTGCTACTACTTCCTTAAAATCAACCCAAAACTTAAGGCACCCATTTGTATTCTTCTCTCTATTGCACCCAATGCACAGAAGCATCAATTGTTTAATGAAAAAAAAAAATCCACACCTTTAACCTGCAGCTCTCAGTTTTTCGTCTTGATGCCTTAATTAATCCAGCAGCAACTTCCCAATTGGTTTACATAGCATTTGCTCCAAACTCTGCCTTCACAACAGTCCAGTGTCATGTGACTGATAGAAAATAAAACAGAATAAAATAGAATATACAAGTTATCATGTGTAGAATCTGTTTTGTGCACAGGTGTGTCTACAGCAGGTCAATGGTATCATGTTGGGGTGGGGGGGTTGGGAGGGGGGAACGATGGGGGGCACAAAATCATGATTACAGTGCAGGAAAAGTTACTCACTCCACAGCTGTTTATTATTACTTGGTTTTGGTTACGCTTCGGTACGTGTGAGAGTTCACAGTGTTCTCCCTTCAGAGGACAGAAGATGAGAAAGATGGCAGCTTATTGCAGACCCTCACAAGCAGAGAGCTTCACTGCCTAGACTATTAGTAGCACAGACTTAATGAGGATTAACAAAGGTCAGGGCTCCATTAGGGATTCTCATGACTGATTTGTGATGCATAGTATAGCATTAAAGGTCACTCGGAACATATCGATGTATGTGACAGGGCAACACGCTATGCTGATCTTTATATGGGTCAAGCTGTATGCTCTCAGCTTTTACAGGATTTGTTTTCACCCTATTTCATCATATAACCACAGAAATGTGGCATACACGTTTATTTTGACTTCCCTTAATAAAATAATTTGTAATGTGACAAAAAGTTTAAAGGTTCTAGGGGGTTTAATACTTTTGCACGACACTGTATTTCTAGGGAGAACTTCAACATACACTGCTCCTTTAAAATATGAATCCAAAGTCCACAACATGATAGCATAAGTTATTTCAACAGAAACCAGAGAGAAAGTAATGTAAGTCTGGGGGTTTTCTTTTTTTTCTTTTTTTACTTTTCAGGGAGTGTGTTAAAGTAATATGATCCAAACTATACTAGTCTGTTATGTTATTTAGCACAGATTAGATTACATTATCATACCACGAAATGGTTGCAATTAGATCGACTACTTATTCATGTTCCAAACAAGGTAAACTGGGAAAACAGCATCAATTAAAATATATTTATCGCTGAAAATAACCTTAAAATTCTGTGTACTGAACAGGCACAAGACTTCCACCTAATGCTAATTTTGATTCACAAAATCTTACAATTTGGTTAAATATGGACAAAACCAAATTTCTTAGCTGGATAGAAGTAGCGAAAACCTCCAAATATTGCATAGACTGAAGGAGGTCGCCTTTTGGGGGGCAGCAGTTCACCATAATATGCTAACAGTTAGGGCTGAGCCATCTGTGTGGCCTACTAAACCTGAATAACAAGTTAAGATAGCTTCACAGTTTCTTAGTGAGATCTAGGCATGAGTCAATCAGAGAATTTCATTGTAAGACAGCTTGACTATATAGGAAAAGTTTCAAACAAAAAGAAGTTACCTGAAGAAAATAATTGTTTAAAACGGTCTTCCACCCAGTTTGCAACTAGATTCAAAACAAAATTTTCCTTGAAGTGATGGAAGGTTCTGCTTTACTTTCCACAACTTTAGTAGTGGCGGTGGGGGGTGTTGAAACCAGAAATTTATTTTTTTAACAAGTCTAACAACTTGTTTCTGCAAGTACAACACAAACATACGCATCATGTTTCAGCCATCTGGCTGTCTGTGCGTAGCAACAGAAGTCTGAAGCAAACTCCAGTGTAACGTTTTTGTGAATGAATTAAAAACATCTGAATGGGCTGAAATATTATTGTGAAAAATTAAACGTGTTTTAAAACTTACTTGGTCAACCTTTATAATGGTAACCGGCCAATACCTAGTAATGTTTCCCCAAGACACACAATAAACTCCAGTGTAACAGCATTTAGAAGAGTCAACAAGGAAAAAAAAAAAAACAAAACTTAACAGTTCAAAAAACACAAGAAATACAGATTAAACCAAAGTCAAGTAAATAAAAAGTAAAAATATACCATCAAATCTGAAAAACTTATAGCACGTAATATTTATATTAAAAATTTCTCTACAAACCCTAACAAGGTGAGCAGCATCTCCTTTGTTGCTGTCACTAAAAGCTCAACAGTCAGGTTGGGATGAGGACAAGGATGTTTTGTAAATGGAGGCTGGTACCAGATCCAGCGGCACCTATCCGTGTGTTTAGGGAACCTGTCTGTGTAGGTTTTATTCTTTCTCATTCCCTCTGCTATTATTATTTGAATCATGCAGACTATAATCATCTGATATAATTCATAAACAGGCAAACACTGAACATAAATTAGATCCTCTATAGGTAAAAATGTAAAAAGCTAATAAGACAGCAGTTAATCAAACCGAAGCAAGGAAGGTGAAGACAATCAGACTGTAGATGTTTGAACAGGAAGAAGTCCTTTCTGAGGAGGCGGGCTTGTTGCTGCAAACGAGCCAAAACACGTCCGATTCAATGCTGAATCATCCAACAGAAGACGGTTCCTGTTTCCAAGAAGCTGGAGGACTGGAATGATGCTGGACATGACAGGAGGTCCAAGCCAGGTCACAGTTGGTTTTGTCTAAAGGGACAGGACAGGAAATCTGCTGCTTCATGGAATGCAGTCTGTTCAGGGGTCTATGAGTACACAGTGGGGGGGTAGAGAGTCCTCTTTTTTAGGGTGGTCATGTTCTGTTTGGTGGGAAGGGAGACTCTCTGCTGGAGGGTTCTCTCTTGTCTCCCTCCAACCCCATCTCAGAGGCCATCGTGTTGGATCAGGACTGCAAAGAGACAAAATGTGATTTTAGGAGAGTTTTGTAGAAGGTAGGGTAAAAACAACAGGTATTTTCTGTCCCACCTCCCCATGGAGAAAATACTTCAATGAAATTCCAGGCACTTCCAGACTATTTAGGAACATGCACACCACACCCTCAGATGTAACTGCTAAAATCAAAAGAGCTTTACCATGACGAATGTCCACACTGGATCCTATTTTATTCACACACCTCTTTTTTTGCACCCCTCTGTGGTCCAACCACTAATTTCTGTTAAAGTGATTAGATTAGAGAAACACCCTGTGCCTGCATTCCACCTGAACCTAAAGTAATAAAACCCAGTGACCTCCTCTCTTATCCTACACCAGACCTGCCATGTACCTCTGCTTTCCGCTGCAGATCCTCTGTGGGAGACTCTGTTTCCCTGATAACCACTGCTTTTGTCACCAGCATATCGGGATGCTGCTGCTTAGCCTCCTGAATCGCCATGGCGAGTGCCTGGAGCCACAAAAACACCAAACAGATCATCACCCTTACATCTTAGCCATAGCTGATTTCAGCAACTAATTGCAGACAAACTGTTTCCTGGAAACCATCTCTCTCTCACCTGATGCTGGTCCACATCATCGTCTCCAGTGATAATGATCCTTTTTTCGATTCTGGTCTCTGAATAGCCTCCCTTTACAGTCTGTAGAGCACAAAAAGACATTGGTAGCCAGAATGTAGGCATATTCTAAACTAACAAATATGAATGTTTGAAATGAACACATTTCCTTCCAAAAGTATTTAAAACTCTTGAGATTTTTCTACTTTTATTCGTATTATAACCACAAACTTGAATGTATTTCATTGGATTTTTATGAGTCAACTTCAGAATGACAATGTCACAAAAAATAAGGAGAGAAATTCTGAATATTATTTTTATTTAAAACAGTTCTAAAGAACTTTTGATTTTGAATCGATTTTGGCCCAGTGTACAGAAGCTGTATTGTTTTGTTTGAAGGAAGACAGCCTTTCCAAAGAGCACCAGTGTGGTAACGACCATAGCGTTGTAAAATCCTGATCTACCAGACTGAGGTTCTTATAACATGGTTGAAACTGGAAACAGGAATCTGTTTTGATCTGCTGCAAGCTTGACTCTCAATCTTATACTTTCACTATAAAATGGGAGTTCAGATTAGTCCATACAGATTGTATAAAGTTTAAAATTATACAAATTGAGAATGGGATGCTAAACCTTCTCCTTAAACAAGTGTATCCTGTTTTATCTTTGAAAGAGATTACCATTTCACTCAGGTACCGTTACACTACACAAGCCCAACAAAAATGCTGTTACCTTGGTAACTTGTGTTGTGGTTGCTGATGTGATGCTTTCAGCCGTGATGGTCAGAGGAGACACAACAGACTCCCTCCCTTGGGAACTTGCTTTTACCTGCAGGACAGTAATTATAGCAGACTCTAACACACATTCAAAGTGATCATACAGTATTTTGCTCTGCTAGCCAAGGGTCTCTGGGCCCTGGCTTAAAGGTCACACAGACATGAGAGGGGATTCTTATACCCTAATGAACAGAAGGATCTCACTTTAAATAATTATTCATCTGAATAATGGAAATTCTTGTGTTACCATGAATCACTAGATTAAAGATCAACTAGAAACTTATGTTTTCAAGGGTTTCAGCTATCTGTTCTTTTAGTAGTCAATTAATCTAGTGATATTTTTCATAATTATTTGATTAATCTAAAAATAAATACTTTTAATTCATTAACATCCCTAAACAAATGTTTTGAACCTAGAAAAAAAAAACATCTCTTCTAAGAACCCCTCCTCACTGCAACCTCTCATAAATAATTAATCATTGTATTTGTTTTAGATCTTGCTTGTTCTAAAAGAGTTATTTTGGGGTGCTTTAAGAATATAAGGGCTTCCCATTAGTCTTGAGAGAGAGTAACAGTGACTGGTTTCCACATAGATAAATCTTCTGTGTTGTAATAGAGGTGACTAATAGCTGAACTCATGCTTGCAGGATATGGGGGTCACATGTAACGCATTAAGGAACACATTGAGAGCATTGGTAGATTATAAAACATGTGGCCAAGGTGCACCCGCATGTTTGGACATGAAATGGACCTGGCTACACTGGCTTTATGGCTCCTCATCACATCCACACTGGACAGGCAGCACCCCAAGTAATTTATTGAAATGTTCTTGGATATGAAGACGCTGAGCATGTATTATAACAGAAAACAGGATCAGCTACCATAACTACGCGGATGATACCCAGCTCTACATCACAATGTCACCAGGTGACTCTGAACCCATCCAATCACTGAATAGATGCTTAGAACAGATAAATGTGTGGATGTGCCAAAA
>JAUZNJ010116721.1:0-17368 GCA_034780135.1 Jordanella pulchra | reverse complement strand
AAAATCTTTCCAATTACGCTTAGTTGGCACATTTAGCTCAAGTTCTGTATAGCTCCTGCTAGCAAAACCTTCACGCTTTTTTTTTTTGCTGAGAGGCATACTACTACTCCGGGCAGAACCGCCTCTAGTCACAATAGACCTCAACTTAAATGGAGCAAAGCATCTAGATATATTTTTTTAAAACATCGTCAAGACATAATGAACACTACCTGAAATGAAATGGAAGTAATAAGTCTATTTTTAAAATCTGAGGTGTACAAAGTACAGGAAATTACATTAAAATGTAATGAATAGAAGTAAAACGTCCTAAAAATAATTAACCCAGTTAAGTAAAGATAGACAAAACTTTACTTTATATTATTATTAGTTAGAGTTTTCAGTATTTGCCTCACTATCACCTCTAATATCCTTTGTTTGTATGTTTATCTGTTCCAGGTGACATGTACAACCAGGATGGCGACAACACAGAGCCCGAGTGGGTGAAGACCGAGAAGGAGCAGTTCACTGAATTCAGAGACAAAAACAAAGATGGGAAAATGGACAAGGAGGAGACCAGAGACTGGATCCTACCCACTGACTATGACCATGCTGAGGCTGAAGCGAAGCATCTCGTGTATGAGTCCGATGCAGACAAAGTATGTAAAGTTTGAGCCGGTCACAGTATAGAAATGAGTCAAAAGAATCTTTTCTGCATGGTGTGAAAAAAATATAAATTTATTGGTTGTACTATAAATTTTTTTTATTTAATATTTAAACAAGTATCTCAAAAGGAGTTAAGGTGGGAGCTAACTTTGACTGTTACCTCGTCCACAGGATGGCCGTCTGACAAAGGAAGAAATCATCGACAAGTATGACCTGTTTGTCGGTAGCCAGGCAACCGACTTTGGCGAGGCTCTGACTCGACATGATGAGTTCTAACACCCAGCTGCCTCCACAGACTGTGTGCTCATCTTGTGTTTTTTCACCACACTGATGACTCCTTCCACAGTGCACAGAGTGTAGAACAGGATGAGCTCACCTAATCCTGCGCCACGGACAATAATTTATTTAATTTCTCGAATGTGTCTCATTATGCATACAATAGAATCCTACATCTGTAAGCTTGATCATATGTTCAGCTTCCTATTTGACTCTACTCTTTGATTTGCTCCCACACTTGGCTGTTTCTTTAGAGTCTTTGCAAAAAGTTAATCTTTTCTTTGTTAGACTTGCATTTTTTTTTGTAACAAATCAACAAACTGTAAGCTTACAGTCTGAAAACAGGTTGTTTTTTCAAATGCACTGGGCTGTGTAATTTGTCCAAAACAAAGAACACTAGTATCTACTTAGATGTCCTCCAGTCCTTCAAATGATCAAAACATGTTTTTATAAGTAATATGGTTTCTTGGAACCAGAACTACATATTCAGTTCTAATAATCACACGGACCATTTGGCTTTAGTGCAATAAAACATTTAGTGACACTTTGCAAGTTTTTCTTCCTGATCCATATTGTCACAAACTCTTATGTTCTAAACATAGATGAGAGGCTTTTGTAAAATATGAAGGATTCAAACTGAGTTTAGGGCACAGTTGGTTCTAGATTGGATCACCGCTGCCGTCTTACCTCAGAGCCTAAAGAACAACAGGATGGACTCCTGGCTGATCCAATCTAAAACTAGCCTTAAAAGACTTTTGGTTGAATCATAAAAGCTGCTTCCCCTCTGTTCTTTTTTTCATAATCATTTATTGTACGTGCATGTGATTGTGTGTACATATGTTACTTTTATTTCTAAAGACTGATTTTACTGTGTTTTTTATGTTAGTGTTATTTGGTTTAGCTTATATACTAACTCACTTGTGTGCCAAGCAAAAATCTTTAAGCAGTTTTTTTTAAAATTACTGCTCCTTTAAAGTTTTCTTCTCTCAAACGTTTGTTATGTATCGTCACTAGCAACATTTATAACCACTGGTGATAACTTCTAATTTTGTCTACTTTTTGTGATGTTCAGGTATTTGTCTATTTTTTTTTTTTTTTACTTGCTAACTGCAGCAACGGGTCATTGACTTGTGAATTAAGTCGATGTCCTGCAAACTGGGCACTCTAACAATCAGGTCAAGTTTTTTCGACTGAGAGCAAAGTCTCAATAAAAATATAAAATTGATAAAGTTTATTGATTTATCTTTGGGTTTTTTTTTGTCCTAAAAGAATATAATCCAACAAAGTTTTGTATTTGACTTTTAGTTTACCATGCCTGTGAAGTTTAAAAAAATATTCTAGGAACAAATTGACTGTTCAATAATTTTCATTATCTAAACAGCTAACGGTACCTTAAAAACATTTTTATGTGTGAAGATAAAAGCTTCAGTTAACCTTTTAATTCATATCAAACCGTGAGTGTAGTATTTCACTAATCAGTCTTACCAATTTACTGAAAGTAGATACTTTCATTTATGACGAGTGAATGAAAGTTGCTAAATAGAACAGTTTACTATACTTTCTATTTACTTTATTCCAATTGTCAATAAGTTTACCTAGAGCTACAACATTCATAGCTTTGTTTTACTTATACTAAATGGCAGGAGAGTTTCCCAGAATAAGTATCATTCAGTAAGGCTTGTACATATAAGTTTTGGTACATTTTGGTTGGACCTCAGCCTGCCCCTCCCACACACATTTGGTTGCAGAATATTGATCTCTCATTGCATTGGTTCAGAAAGGTTTTGCAAACATTTATTTGGGATATTTTGTCATATTGAGATCTTGGCTGCACAACCATGATCCAAATTTCTTTCCACCACTTCTCAAAGTCGCTTCTGGTTGGGGAGGCTATTGTGCTCATCATGTTTTACAGGCCACTAACTGCTGGAAGAACCTATTAGAAGATGGATCACTGTGGCTATAAAGGGATGGATAAACGTTATAAAACATTAACTGACTTCAGGATGGATCTTTTTTTTTTGTTTGAACCAAATTCTTACCCTGTTCTTGGACAAGGTAACATATTTTAAATCTGTTATCAGACCTCTTCTTAGTTAACAGGAGTGGCGCCCTGCTGCTGTAGGCCATCTGGTATCAAATGCAACACACCGTGTGTTTAGATCTGGTATTCTGTTGAACTCTGAGTTACTGTTGCCTTTCTGCATCTCAAACCATCCTGCTTAGTCTCCTCTAACCTTTGTCATAGCAATAACTTGATTCTGACCAAAGTAATAATAATAAAAAAAAATCTATGAAAACTAAGAAATGAAATTCAGAATTTGCTTTGTAATCATGCCAGAATAATTTAGAAAAATAAACAAAACAGGCCTGAAAAGAAATGATGGTAACCAAGGTGTCTCCACTAATTATAAATGTAGACCTTCTCCTAACTTGTCCTTATTAAATAGGTAAACACAACGCAAAGAAACAGCCAACATGGAGACAGATTATTAAATGACAAAAAAAAAAAAATCTGTTAATGTATGTCTGTTTAAATAGCTGCTGTGAAAATGCATAGAATTTTCATTGGTTTCTCCACAGTGTGCGTACTCTCAGGCTCATTGTGTGTTGTTCAGTCTTTTCTTAGTGTTCTGTTCTCATACATTTACTGAATGGATCCTTCTCCATGCTACAGCAGAACCATATCAAATGTTTCATTTTTGCTTGATGTAGTCTCAGGTCTTAGGCATCCATATTCATTTTACTTGCTCCATCTTCTGGACTCCATCTTCTGTTTGGTCGTTCTCAGTCTCTGTGATAAAATAAATGTCTTACTGAATGAGAATATCAAAGGGATATAACAATAACAATAAGCGTCTCTAAGTTGCTTCTCACCTTCACTGTTTTTGTCGACATCATCATCACCAAGAAAACCTTCCTCATCCTCCTCTTCTCGACTGTTAAGGGTATTTCCTGAGTCTGTCAAGGGTCTCTTGGCTGGAGACAGACTTTCAGAGTCCACTACCTCTGACTCTGATGGTTCTACATGATACAGGGAGGTGGACGGTTGGTCTGCCTCAACATCCAGGGGTCGCTCTGTTCCCACTGGGGACTCGGGGGGAGTGTCAGTTGGGGAAATATCAATGTGCACCAAAGTGGCTTTTAAAGGGCCAGGCTCTGGAGAGGGTGGAGGTGTTCCTGTTTGTCTTAGGAGAAGAAGAGGCTGTGATGGCAACTGTGAGGGCATCTCCTCATTAGTTTTTGGTAGCAGCTTGTTCGTTTCTGTGGGAGCCATTTCACTGCTAGATGGAGAAGATGGACTGGGAACTGACTCTGCAACGTTGTTGGAGAGGACTGTTGGTAAATCTTGTTCATTTAAAGAAGACATGTTGGTGTTGTCCTTGGTTACTAGCTCTAAAGCTGAGGAAGACTGCTCTTCTGAAGGGTCCAAGGCAACATCACATGGTAGGCAAGCAGTTTGCTTAGCTAGCCTTTCAGCATCTACCTCATGTGTAGGGCTGAGATTCTTCATGTCTGGATGACATTCAGGTGACCTTTTGCTTGGTGTAGTAACGTTGTTGTTTAGGATCACAGGGCTTTGCACACTTTCAGTGGGAAGAGGGATGATGGTCTCATTAAGAGAAGCTGGTCTGGGGGAAGCGGGCCCTGTGCTGACAGGAACGTCCTTAATGGTGTTAATGTCTGGTTTGTCTTGAAGAATAAAGGAAGGATTGCAGGTGCCATACTCCTCATTTTGAAAGGATACCTCCTCCATGTGAGGCATAGCAGTATGATGATTTACCTAAGGATGAGTAACAGCAAGGAATGTTAGTACTTTCTTTTCATAATAAGCTATTGAATTCCTTCCTGTCAATGGGATGATTCATATCTTGCTTTAGCTATAAATTAATTCATTTTCTGTTTTCTGATTAAAGTCCCATATTAGAAAATGTGGTTTTATGAGTCCAATAAAAAAAATATCAGCTAGAGATGATTTTTTTTTATTTCATAAACCCCTCATTTTCATAAGGTCAAAATGTGAGCATGAACAAAACAAATGAAATTCTGTATAAATACTTAAGTTTCTCAAAATAGAATTAGTTAAACTAATTTATACACAATGTTTGAACATTTTAATGACTTTTTATAGCCATAATTCATGAAAATAGTTTACAACAAAGACCAAAGGGGTTTGTTCAAAGTTGTAAGAACATAGGTACAAAATTAGAGGGAACAATATGGGATGCAAACTGATGAAGGTTTTGACTGACAAGTTGAAATGAAAGGAAAGGAATTTGCTTTAATTCAAAACTTACCAGTTGGAACCACCGTAAACTCTGTGGGGGCATAGCACGACAAACATTGAGGAATATGTTAACACAGAACATTAACATAGCTTTTAATATAATGAAGAAAATTGACTTCCACAAATGTGATGATTGTCTCATTCTGTACATATTCTGCAGTTGTCTCTCACTCTGAATATCAAGGTGAAATAACTAGTCCCGGTTCTACTGGCCTTTCACAATCTTTCCTTTGTCTTCTCAAGTTCTTCTCTTTTGCTCCTTCATAACAGTGAAAGCTTACAACACTCAATATAAATTAGCTTTGAACATCCATTTCAAGCAGCAGAGCAATTCTATTCTACTGGGAGCAGCCTTTTACAGGATGCTGCTGCTTCAGTTTGAGATATAGATGCCTCGGTTTAAGGACTTTAGCTTTCAATGCAAGTTAACTTCAATTCTAAAGCAAGTGGATGCTTTCCATTACCTTCCGTACAATAAAGCGTGCATCTTACAGCTATTCTGTTACAGATTCAGGTCAATTAGATTCAAAAAGAAAACAACAAGTTTACTTATCTCAAAGGGGAATTGATTGTAATAACTCGGGCAAAAGAAAACAAAATCATCTCACCACATTGGGGTGTTTGCACTGGGCCACACAGCCTCTCTCCAGTGGGTCTTTCATTCCTTTATGTTTCCTCTTCAGCCACATAAACACAGACAAGATACATCCCAGCGCTCCCATGAACAGCATACTCAGGAAAAGCGCTTTGCCCACAGTGCACCCGGTCAGGCGTTCATTTCTTGGGGGACTGTAAGGGACTGCAGTGCAAACAGAAAAAGAAATAGCTATACTTTTTTTTTTTTCAATTTTATGCCACTTAAGAATGGTGTTAGTGTTGCTTCATTGAGGGAGCTTACTCGATTGTCCTTCAGGTAACACTTCCACCGTCACAGTAGCATAAGCAGAGTCACCGGTTTCCTGGTCTACAGCTGTAACCTGACACAGTGTTTAAAATTTGTAACCATGAATGTTGTCGTTGTGTTTGTAAGATTCTGATGAAATTCAAATTTAGCTGAACAAAGCAGAAGGAAATGATATTCATTTTTGCGATTAGAAAAAATACATTTTTTTAAGAGTTTACTTTTGTGAAGATAAGCAAGGCTTACCTCCAGGATGTGCTTCTGCTTTGGCTTGAGATGATTGGCCCTTGCAATTATGAGCCCTCCATGTGTGACTTGATAGAGGTCAGTGTGGTTAGATGAAAAAGTAAAGTAGATCATCGGATTAAAACCCTGAGAGGAACAAAAAACATCGGTCATCAGAATAAAACAACAAAACTTGAACAAGATTTTTTTTTTTTTTAAATGGGCGAACAGTTTAAGCAGTGCCTTGCAGAAGTATTAACAACTCTAATGAAATTTTGTTGTTAACCAACAAATAGTAATGTGAAGAAATGTATATCCTTAAAACGAATTAATCTATTATTATTTATCAACTGAGGTTAATGAATAATTATTTAAAATCAAATTCTGAAAACATGCCCCATATTTATGTGCCCCGATTTCAGAACCAGCTTTTGCTTTAATCAAAGCTCTTATTCTTTTGTGATATTCTCAAACAGATTAGTAATTCTGTATATTAATCTTCTCCAATTCTACTTTTAAAATTAACCAAGTTTTATGGAACAGAGAGCATCTGTGAAAATATATCACCCAAGATTGTCATACGGGGGCTTAAATGTTCTTTGTAATAAAACCCTCCAGAGTTGCTCTGGCTTTTTGATTTGGCTCTTTTTCCTGCCGAAGGAGAACCTTTGACCCAGGCTCAAGTCTTTTACAGCTCTTACTTAATTTTTCTGGGTTAGCTCTGTTTTTAGTTTCATCCATCTTACATAAACTCTGGCTTCATTGACTCTGTAGAATACAGGCCCACACCATGATGCTGCTGTCATCATTTTCAATGAAAACAAGGTGTGTAAAGGACTTAGCTTTCTGCCACATATTTTGCTTTAAAAATAAAATCTTTTTATTATTTGTTTGCTGTTTTTTTTTCCCCCCTGAATGACCGATCACCATCCACTACTAATCAGTCTGATTAGTAGTGTATGGCTAATGATCCTTTCAGTAGATTCTGCCACGTTAGCTGTGGAGAGCTGCAGCAGCTCTAACTGTCGCAACTGTCTAATTTTTTCTCTGATTAATGAATTTCCTTGTCTGGCTTTTCTGATTTTCAAAGCTTGTGAAATGGTTTTAAAACTGATCTTTGCTTGAAAGTTTTCCCAGGCTGTATTCCTGACCTCTCTGCTGTGTTCCTGGTGTTTTATGTTACTTAGTTAACTTTTTTGTTTCTTCTAATCATTGACCCGTATTTATACTGAGATGTAATCATATACAATTAGATTGTATTTAGAAAGTTTTGAAGAAAGTTTTGGTTTGCTCTATAGTTTGTTTAAAGATGATAGAGTAAGAGGGTTTTTATATGTATGAATGTTATAAACTGATTTAGAACCATCAGTAATTTACATCCCCCTGTGATGGCCCATCAAAAAATATCCCAGTGTTTTTTTTATTCAACAAAAAATTCAAGGGAGATTAATGCTTTCTGTGCAATTTGTGCATTCTTTAACTCCTTACATGATCAAAATCTTGATCCAGAACTTTTAAAATCAGAGCTCTGTTGCCGTATGTGTTGACCAGAGAGGCTGCATTCTTTCCAGCTGTTACAAAGCCGCAATATTCAGGCAACTCAAATTCTGGATGAAACCGGTTCACTGCCAGAACCCGAACCAACACTGTCGCAACCGAGTACTTCCCAGGATCATCATCCTGGTAGGCCTGGAAACAAACGGAAAACCATGGTAGAGTTATGTGGCATCGGGAGAATCTTTAACAAACTGCCCATTTTCAGGGAACATGAGTCTTACCATGACCTGAAGTCGCAGCACTGGAGTTACGAGTCTATCTTTCACACCCTTGGTCAGTCTTAACTCACCACTCTCTCTGTTCATACTGAAATGCCCATCTTCGTCTTCTAACATGAGCCCAAACAGAGTTACAGTGACTCATATGCAACAGCTACATATGTCCTAATGCAATGTTTTGTGTGCTGTACCTGAGAGAATGGCATAGCTGATGGAAGAACTGAGGCCTCTGTCTCCATCCACTGCATGAATCGGACCCGGAGAAAAGTCCAGTAGAATATCCTATAAGATGTTATACATTTGTTGTTATGAGAATGCAATATATCCGAGATCTATCACTTGGTAAGAAATGGATCGAGTTATGTGGCCACATGTTTAAACCTTTGACAGGTAAAATGAGAAAAGGTGTGATATATTTCAAGGTGGGTAAAGAAGCTAACCTCTTCTCCCTCTGTGACATTGACCATGTACACGGGGCTGGTACAAATTTGACTGTTCTCATTATGGAACAGTAGGACACAGGGCAGAAACTGTGGGTACTGGTCATCTCCATCTTGGACCGCGATGCTGACGTTAGTGCTGATGTTGTAGTGCTCAGCAGTGTTCATTTCCTGACATATGAACAGGCAACGCAGTACACAAAGTCATATATTACTTTGGTATTTGAATGTTACATGATATTAGATAAAGTACATTTAATGGCAAATTAGAAATGTACTATACATTGTCTCAAATCTACACAAGCTGTACATGAGAAAATACACAAACTCATAGGCTCAGATAAAGAAAGGAGATTTATGCTTAGTAGGATTTTGACAACTTTGGTGTAACAACCCTTTGAATATTACTATATAATAGAAAAGCCCGATTAATTCCCTTTAAATTGAGCCATATTAGTTAGATAAATATGTTTTAACTGTTTATATTGATGATGCCCATGAACAAACTTTCAATATAATTTCTGCCAAACAGCTTTTGGTAGAGGCAGTGTGATCGATTTCCTTTTTTTTTTCCTTGGAACCTCCTTCTCAAGAGGAAATACATTTTTTCATCACTATAGTTAGTCTAAGTGCAAAGATATATCTAGATATGATTCTGCAAGCAGTTTTGATACCATATCTCAACTATTAGGTACAGAACTCCTATAGGATGTCACTGCTCGCTAACACAGACCGGGGTTTATCAGAAATTGATTAGTTTGCATGAACACTATGTAGGATTATCAAAAAAAAAAAAAAAAGAAAAAGAAAAAAAAAAGGGTAATAGCTGTGTTACGAACGGATGCATGGATGGTGACAGTGAGCTGAGTTTTGGTCTCATAGTCCAAAGGTTTGGAAAGGATCACTTCCCCACTGTTTGGCAGATCAATCCTGAAGTACTTGGCATCAGGCTGCAACACAGAAACATGATCTACCAACTGGTTTCTCATTTATTTATTAATTTTACAAGGTTAAATGTCAAACTTACGGATGTCTGGTCAATTGAATAAATGATCCTATCATTATCAGCGTCCAAGGCTTGGACAGTAAAAGCCACAGTATTCACTGGAGTCAGCTTAATAAAACAGTCAGATAAACAGAAAGAAGAGACATAACCTTAGAGGTAAAATAGGATATGATGTTGAATTTGTACCAATGCATCCGTTAAAATATCATACCTCACTCAAAGTAAGTGACTGGGCACTTTTTTCTGAAAACATGGGTAAATTATCATTCTCATTGAGAATCTCCACCATGATTTTGTAAAACGTCTGCAACAAAAGAAAACAATTACATCAGTTAGGATTTCCTCTGAACTGACGAAAAGAGAAACAAAGGATGGAAAATGCTTTGAAATATACCTGAGACATGTCTTGCTCGTAACATGATAGCTCTGCCATTAGGATCGGACCAAGTTTCTGGAAGAGTGGACAAACGTGAATGTTGGAAATATAGGTTGACTGTCTAATGTCTGTGATGCTTAACTTTTATAAAGGAGTATGAAATCCTTGTGTAAAAGGAACAACAATTGAAACTATACAATAACGAAACATAATGACAAAGTCAAATATCACTCCTGCAAGTTGCAAAGTTGTGAGAACTCAAAATAGGACATAAAGAAGAATTTTTTGGGGAACAGAGGGGATAAATATTGCCAAAACTGAGGGGATTATTTCCTATTCCTTACCAAAAAAATGACTTCAGATGTTGAATCAAAAGATGTTTCAGTACAGTTATTGCTTGAATTTATGCACACTTACAAAACCCTGCTTTGCTATTTTCTGTTTCCTCCCCTACAAAAGTATACATGTTTCAGTTAAGGCTCTACAGGATATACTTCAAAATGATTTTAGAAAAATGATGTTAACATGTAGGAGTAATACCTTTAAAATGTGACACACAACATATTCACATTGGAAATGTGTTTTGGATCCAAAAAAACAGATTTGCCAAAAGAAAAATAAATAAATAAATTTATCCCTTTATTTGACTTAGGGTTCCCATCAACTGTGCAAAGCTAAGCAATATGCAAGGGTAGAAGTCATGATTTAGAATATAAAAAGAGAAGGTAACTTATTACCTTGTATTTTGACCTTTGACCTTTATTTCCTAACTTTTTATCTGCTTTTGTTGATGATCTGTGTTCACATTTTAAAGAGATTAACCCAGCAGTTCATGTCTATTTCTAATACAGTCAATCTTGTCTGAACATTCAGAAAGGGTCATTCTGTACTTGCTTTCAGCTTTGCTCTTGAAAACAGATCAACAATTCAAACCAGCATCTTTTTAAAGAGCAAACCTTCTCATTCAGATGTTTGGTTCAACACAATTCTTTACAAGTGTTACAAGTTTGATATCTATTTTTTTTATTTTAATACATGTCTTTAAATATATTTATAGTAGGAATATTTTTCATCTGCTTTAACACAATACTACTGTGAATCCAGCTTCCAGTTGCAAACCTTTCTAGGCTCATACTCATAGTTCGTAGGCCACAACTTTTATTTATCCTGTTTTTTTTAAATAAAGTGACAGATGCAGAGACTGAGGGCCAGAGAGTGAGACGGCTAATCTGGTCGACCTTCAGCTGTGACCACTTGAGGGGAGCTGGCTGGGAACAAACTGACAAGATGAAGTGTGAGATCTGAGGACAAGGTTGGAGGTGTTTTCCTTTATCAGTTTAATAGATTTGATATAACTCCTTCACTGTGATGCCAGACTATCACAAAGGTCACTTTAGATTGCAATGATGGCTCAAGGAAACACATCCTCATTACCTCTCGGTCAAGGATTTTTTCAGCTGACGTGTTCAGCCGGATGTTTCTTCCGTCTAAGTAGAACCAGTGAGCATCCTTTCCAGACAGACTCCACCAAACCCCTTCTACACCAGTGTTCATCACAAAGGCAGCGACGATATCTCCAGATGGACTGTTTTCTTTCATTCTTACAAATACATCCCGACCCTCTAAACATTCAGACCAGCCGGACATGCCTGAGAAAAAAAAGATACAGAGGCATCACGTCAGGAGATGAAATCTCATCAAACATTTAAGGGACAAGTTGGAAAGTGGATTTATACCTGCAACTGTGCGCAGACATAAAAGGACCAGCAATGTGTTCAGCAGAGTTGAATGAAATGTCACTGAGAGGGCCATTCCTCAGAAGCCAGTTCTTGTTCAGTAAAGAGATGAAACTGCAAACACAAAAAACAATTCAAACTTTACTTATTGCACTCTGCATATGGTATTGCATATTTTCAAGGATCAATTCCTTTTTCATTCATAAATACTAATAGCAGTCCAATATTTGTAGATTATTTGTGAAGATGTAAGGATTGCATTTCAAATTAAAATCCAAGTTCCTTCATGCTATCAGAGTTTATTTTGCATACTTATCTCTTTTAATCCATTTTATGTGAGTAAATTTTGTTTTCAAAATCTGCACCCACATCCGGATCACCTACAAAACACCCCATTCAGCAGAGTGAGATAGAGATCCTGTTACTTGCCATTACATGCCCAACATTTCAGATGCGCTACGCTGTTTACAACAGCTGACTGACCTGCTCTTGTCAAATCCCTTGCGGTTCTCCTGTCAGCCTCCATCTTCTTCTAATTTGTGATGAACACAACATCTTTGATTCTTGAAATGCCAGAAATCCAGTAAATACAGGAAACAGATAGAAAGTTGCTTTCAGGAATAAACAATGGCCCTTCGTAGATCAGACTGCCTGTCTCAAACAAACCAGCTAAGCCCCCCCCTTACACATTAAAGAGCAGACAACAGCTTATGTTGTGTGCTCTGGGATAGACGCCAGCTCAGAGGCTGAAAGCTAAAGGTGGGGCTTTATCTGGTCAAGACTCCGATCAGATTAGAGGTGGCAAGAGCCTAACTGTAGGTTCAAAGACCAAGTCAGGGGTGTTTTTGGGAGATTTGTCTGTCACTTGAACTTAAACTCTGCACATTTGGCACAGACATAGCATTCATTCTTTAGGTTTCTTTTGAGTAGCATTCCCCATATCATAAATGCACATTTCAGAGTGCTATTCAAGTTACAGCTTGTTATAAGGATCTGAGAAAGTACTTTAGACAGCTTTTGCCTGCTGGATTTATTCAATTAGCAGTGTGTGACAAACTAATGGAGCCTGACAAGGGATTAGCTATCAAATGGCGGCTGTTTACCTTGTGAAGATAAACCTACACCCCTTTACACTCTTGTCACAGCACGCAGAGGCATGAAAAACACAAATACACAGAGCACGTCTGGATGGATCTCCAAGAGTCCTGTAACAAATGACTGCTCTCTAGCTTCAGTGAGGTATTGTGGTTAGTGTAGTGTATTATTCAACTTAATAAAACCAAATACATACTTGTTTATTCTCACCAGGTAAGCCAATATAACACAAAATTTAGAAATAAACATTTATGATATTCAAAAACAAAACCAAAAAAATGAGTGGCCAATAAAGCCACCTTTCCATTATAAGCACACTTAAAATCCTTCCACCCATAGATTCTGTCAGTTGCTTGATCTGTTCACGATCAACATTACATGCAGCCACCACAGCCTCCCGGACACTGTCCAGAGAGGTGGACTCTTTTCTCTCCCTGTAGAGCTCACATTTTATGAGGGACCACAGGTTCTGTATGGGGTTCAGATCAGGTGAACAAAGGGACCATGTCATTTTTTTCTTCTTTTAGGTCTTTACTGGCAAGCCACACGGTGGAGTATTTGGATGCGTGTGATGGAGCATTGTCCTGCATGAAAATCATGTTTTCCTTGAACGATACAGACTTCTTCCTGTACCACTGATTGAAGAAGGTGGCAATAGGTCTGAGAGTTGAGCTTCACTCCATACCATACCCCACCTCCACCTTGCTTGCGCCTGAGTCGGAGTGGATCTCTCTGAATTTACTGATCGGTTCTGGGGTCCATCCATCTGGCCCACCTAGAGTCACTCTCATTCCATCTGTCAATAAAACCTTTACAAAACAGTCTTAAAATATTTCTTGGTGCAGTCTTGAGGTTTTATCCTATGTTTCTTGATCAAAGAAGGTACTTTTTCAGCCTTCTTTACCTTGGTCATGTCCCTGAGTATTGCACATCTTGTGTTTTTTGATATTCCAGTAATGTTGCAGCTCTGAAATATGGCACAACTGATGGCATATTGCATCTTGGCAGCTCCATTCTTGATTTTCCTTAACTTATGTTATTTTGTGACTTCTTTTTGTTCCCAGTACGCTTCTTGCAACCCTGTTGGCTATTTGCCATGAAACACTTAAATGTTCAGGGATCACACTTCAAAAGTTTGGCAAATTCAAGACTGCTGCATCCCTCTCCAAGACATCTCACAATTGTTGCCTTTTCAGATCATCTCTCTTCTGGCGCATTTTGCCAAAGGAAAGGAAGATGACTAATAATTAAGCCCACCTTGTGTAGGGTGTTGATGTCGTAAGACCACACCCCTTCTCATTACAGAGATGTATATCACCTGATTTACTTAATGGCAGTTGGTTTTCAAGCCTATACAGCTTGGAGTAAGACAACATGTTTGAAAAGGATGATGTGACCAAATACTCATTTGCCTAATAGTGCTGCACACACTGTAGAACAATGATAACCAGCCCACTCCAGGAACCAACAAGCTCACTTTCTCCGATCAGGGTGCTGTTTCAGAAGGCATAACATGATCATTTCTTTTCAAAGTTGAGAAAAAGTGTTTCCTTTAGCACCAAATCTGGACAGTGGTAACAAGATTTCTTCTTTTAAGCTAATATCTAAATGTATCTTTTGGCCTCGAGAAATCTCATAATTTGTTCTGCCTTCCTAAAAATGAGCCTTATTGGCAGAAGTGATGATTATGAAACGAGTGGCACCAAATTTTAGAGAGGTGGAATTGGTGTGAAGACAATTGTCTTTTTTCCAGATTGGAAAAAAAAAGCCTCATAAAAGAGCTAATAGTTAATATAAAATAAATACTTATAAGTGTCAAAGCCAATAGTTTGTGTTGAAAGTTAAAAAAGCATGATATAAAACCTTTAAAACTGCTAAAGAGGAGGAAATTTTGAACACTGACCTATTTGTCTCTTTTTGGAACACTGGGTATCTAAATTAGTTGGTGGTTGCATCATATCACTGAGGAGAAAGGCATGTTGATATATTATGACAGAACATGACCACTGGATGTCAGCAGAGTTGTTGCTAGAACATAAGAACGATGACCGTCCCCTTGAACTTATTCACTTTCTGTCACATTACACCACAATTTTAGTGCATCTAATTTTGACAGAAAAACATTAAAGTGATGAATACTACTAGCATGGATAATGTTTCTTTTAAGATATTTATCAACTAAAAATAGACAGAGTATCGTAAAAAACTGAAAAAAAATTGAAAGTCTGTCTGTCCACAAGGGGAGCCAAGGGGTCATAGCAACTCAAAAGAAGCTACAGCAATGATCACCTGAGGTGGTTGGGCCATTATACAGAGTAAATGTTAAATTTTAAAGAAGATTGACCAGAAAAAAAAATATTGTTGGAAGAGAGCCAGAAGACCCCATTTACAGTCTGCCATGTGGGGAAACTGCAAACGTGTGAAGGATGTGTTCTTCTGGGAATAGACCTGATTTGAGGTTTTTGTCTAAAAAGCTATTTTAGATGTAAAACTAACATTTATTCTACTTCTATTTGACAGAACAAGCAAAACGTCTCACAAACGTAAAATATCTAAATCCTTTTTTTATGAATGAAAACTTGAAAAGAGTTGCCGGTATTCATGTTTTATCCCTGTTTTATTTTCTTCCTAATTAAAATCCATTACCATTTGTTTGGTTTATTGCTGCCACACATAAGGCCAAACAATATTTGAAGTAGAAAACCAACACTACTTTTATTTCTGAGATATTTTGCAAATAGGAATTGTTAGTATGACAGAAATATCTAGCACTATACAGCTGGTAAAGATTTTTCAAAATACCAATAGGCCTGAATGCTTCTGCTATCATTATGAAGTTTTTTTTCTTGACAGAAGGCCTATGTAGGCCTTAGCATATTGTAGATCCTACAGTCACCTCCCTTGCTGCAATGTCTCTAGTGTTCTTCTCTTAATCTAAGTTCTCAATCAGCCCCCATGGCCTGAAAGCATTAAGATCTTCAGAGGAGGTATGAATAAAAACATAGATCACCTGGACCCTTTGGGGGATGGGGGTTAAATTGTCTTATTGCAGACATAGAGGCATGAGTCACAGGTGAGGTTTTGTTTAGTATGTGGAATGAGAGTAAGAAGACCTTAGATCCCTTTTAACAATCTTGCATGGATCTGCGGTGGATTTTCTGGGACAACAATCTGACAACAGAACGATGACAGAACCTTTTGGCTGATGAATCCAAAAGCAAAAACACCTGGGTATTTTTTTAAGTGCTACCCTCACACAATACTTAATCAAGACATGTGGGCACATTTCAACCTTTTCGTCGCTAAAAGTCTCTGATTTGCTTCTTATGAACCTCTGATTTAACATTACTGAGTTTTGAAGATCTGTGGGAATTGTTGTGGAGACAGAAGAGAGGGGTTTTATTGCATAGTGAGATGCACTCAGGGACTTTTTCCAAAAGCAATCAAGGCTGTATTTATCCCCGCCCTATGTCTTTTCTCTCCCTTCTCCCTGTGTAGACATTAGGCCAAAGTAGCTTCAGCATAGCTCCCCCTCCATGGTCCATACCAGGTTTTAGCTGAGTTCCAGAACTGGGGTCTTAAAGGAAATTAACACCACCAAATAGAAAAGAATTGAGTTGTTTTTTTCCCAGCCAAAAAAAATAAAAAACAAGGGAAGAAAATAAATGTAGCCTACACAGATATTTGGTGGTTTCAGAAAGTCAAAGAGAGAAAAGCATGTGCTGACCTCCCACAGACTGAGCACCTGAACTTTTAACCTGCATTTCCATCCCCCTCCTAGGCTGTATGTGAACATATGTACAAAAAAACTTGTTAATGTGTTTCAGTTTACTCCAAATGATAAAGCAAAGTCCCTTTGGGGGATTCAGAGCGAATGGGACTACAGAACAGTGACGCCCTGCCTGTATCCAGATGTTTTATGTTTCCCCTCTCTGGAGAGCTCGCTGAGAAGCGCTGGGAAGGGCTTATATGAATCGGATGCATCAGATGGAATAAAAAGGACAATGAGCACCAGAATCGTCGCTTAACGTTTTCGGGTTGTGCTGCATGTTGTTTCTGAAGAATGGAAAGCAGCAAACCGAGGACGGTGCTGCTGCTGCTCTGCTTGCTGTGGTTTTCTGCGATGTCTTTGCACGGACAGTCTGCGCTGAACCGGGAGAATGGTGAGATATGGTGAACCTCATCCGATACCTACACTTACCTCTATCTGTGCCATTATAGTTTATAGAATTTACGTGAGCTATTTAAAGTGAAGCGTTAACACTTAAAGCACTTTAAAGCATAATAAGCAAAACCTATATGAATTCTGAAAAGATATAGGAAGTTTTACTAAGAAAGTGCATATTGATGTTGGCCTACAGTAAATTGATGAAAAGGGAGGGTAAACAGATAAATAGCAAAACAATTTTGTGCCTATTATTTAATCATCAATAATAAATCTTCTTCAACATCCTGTATTTATATCTAAATCTTAGATGTATATTTACATCTTACATATCTAAATCAAAGTCTTACACCTAAGTCTTAACTCTAAAAACGAAATGTAAGGCTAAATATATATCTGAAATCTAGATCTTAAATATTCAAATCTGCAATGTAAATGTTATA
>JAUZNJ010116710.1:0-19529 GCA_034780135.1 Jordanella pulchra | reverse complement strand
TTGACAGAAATAAAAGTCAGTCACCAAACACAATTTTCCAACACAAAGTGTGTATCTATAATTTTCCTTTGCTGATATGAGGATGGTAGCTGGCTGATAGCAAGGCACAAAAATTAAGACTTCCTGCAAAGATGAGAGTGTAGACTTTCTGGCAAATCCTGTTCTAATGTAAAATATGACAGATTACTGGATTAAGGACATTTCTAGCATAGACTACTAAATGCTGTCACACATAACAATATTTGAGGATTTGGAAACAGTTGCTCTTTATTCCCCAAAATTATGGGAGGAGGAGAGGAGCGAATGGTATCTCAGCTGCCTGTAATAATCCGTTCCCCCTCCATAAAATGGGAAAAAAATAACTTACCTGAAAATTTTTTACTGTGTTTATTCCTTTCATCATCAACAATAAATCAAGTAAGTTTGAAAACATTTGCTCTTTATTTGCCAAAGTTATGAGGTGGGAACCATATATTTTAGACATCTGAAATAATCTGTTCCCCCTCCATAAAATGGGAAAAATTAATTCACCAACAATTCTTTAAATGTGTTTATTCCTTTCATCATCAACAATAAATCCTGTGAATTTGGTAGCATTTGCTCTTTAAATGACAAAGTTATGAGGGGGGAACCAAATATTTTTGCCACCTGAAATAATCCGTTCCCCCTCAAAACATGGGAAAAAATAAACACACCTTGTGAATTTTGAAACTGTTGGTCATAATTTTTCTTTATAATGTTTGAAACATTTATTTTTTGATATTTTGAAATCAAAATTTGCCTTAGGTTCTTGAGTTTGCTGTGGTGTGTTGGTTTATATATGTTATGTAATGGTTAATAACTTGCATTTTGAAAACTGTTTGATATTTATACTTACAAGACTTTCATATAAGACACCTATGGAAAGATATTTTAAATCCCAAATAAAAGGCAAATGTTTCCAAACTTGCAGTATTGTAAACGAGTTCTTTTAACCTAGAAATCGTTCCGAAGCGCCGTGAAAATGATCCGCCTCTCTGGCTGCAATGCGCGCTCACAGGAGGAACTGATTTGTACGACCACCCTAAGTCACAGACACATCAAAACTATATTTAATAAAATTAACTTGGCTGCTGTGATGGTTGCCTAGAGACCATCTCCCCTTAATATTTACCTTTATGTCACTGACTTTTCCCCCCCTCATGTACAGCATGAATTATGTTGTTGCTAAAATGTTAATATGACAAGCTTTATATAAACTAGCGTACCAACATTAGCTTAGCTCATGCAAATTTCTAAAATTAAGAATAATCATATTTTTTTTTGTATTTTGCTAATGCTGCCAGGACATCGCTGTCATGACTGTGTTAAATTCAGTTATCTAATGATGACTTCACCTATTTTTAACTCTTTGGAGAGGAAACAATTAGGCTAGCAATGCTTTGCTAACGTTACTAGCCACAGAAGCTAACATGGTCAGAGGTTGGTGGCTCCTAGTTACATTCTCTCAGTGCTTCAGTAACTTTTTTTCTAGGCTCTAGTGGCCTTTATTTTGCATTATTTTTTTGAAAGTAGGCAGACAGGAAAGGCGTTTTCTACTTACTTCTTTATTTATAATGATGCTTACATTTATAAACCCCAGACAGAAAACATCCAAAACAAACAAAACAATGACAGAGGTCACATGAGAAACGTTTCAGGACGCCTTCAGGGGTCCAGTTTTCCTCCCTATAAAGAGCACTTGGACTTAATTAGTGTAACAATAGTTGTCAGGATACAGAACCATGAACCCGATTAGTTCAAGCAGGACGGGTTGGACCCACAAATGCAAATAAAAAAAAAAAAATCTGGAGGCGTGTAAAACAACCAATATTTAGTTTCATTTTCCTAACAGCAAAACAAACGTGGGACATTTGATTCCACCGGTTTACAATTAGTGTGGCACTAGTGTCCCGGCAAATATAAAGAGAAATATTTTTATAACACCGTCTCCCTCCCCCCTCAAACCATATAAAAATATAAAATTCAAACAACAGGTGCAGAAACTTTCAGGTAAAACAAAGCAGAAAGATGACTGGAGGTGAAAATCTATTAAACTAACGTTTATCCGACTGCAAGGTTCAAAAATGCCTGAAATTATTTCTGTGATAGAAGCTGAACTCTTATGTGTTCCTTAAAACAGATGGAAAACAAACCAAACTGGGTCATTTTAGGGTCCTTTACATTCATCGTTCCTTTGGCAGACAGAAAGTTTTCACACCCCTCAGACCGTCTGATCGTCCCTGAAAGCTTCCAAACACCTACGTAATATTTCACAAAGTGCATTAATGTGATTTTATATCATGAAGCTGGAATAAAATAGAGGTTATGATTGTTATTTGTTTTTTACTAATAATGATTAAATATTTGTATTATAATAAATGTTAAACTGGCAGATATTTCATTTGAATGCAGAAGTTTAATAAATAAGCTGATATGTTTTCATAGATATTTTTGCATTAATGCTTAACGGGGAATCAGTTTTAAATCTGATGCAAAATCTGTTGATTTCTTGTTTTTATTTGGCCTTTTATTAGAGTTTTATTAGAGTTTATCCCTCAGTAATATTTTGAGCTTTAGTGTTTTTTTTTTGTCATGACTTAAATCTAAATTAGTGCTTTGACTTCCTCACCATGTGAGCTGATGTCTGTATCGCCCTAAAGCCAGTTTCCATGCAGCAGGACTGACAGCGTGTTGCCTTCAGGTTCACGTGGTAAAAAGGAGACTTGAAGCGTGAATGTGAGTCCAGCAGAAAAGCAGCTCCTCCTCCTCTTTAGTTGCACTTGCACAGAGCCTCCTGCATCTTCTCCTGCACGTGCTCCATCTTCTCGGCCCACTCCTCGCTCAGGCCCTCCTCGTCGTCCCCAATGATGGCGGAGTAGCCCATGAAGGCAATGAGGCCGATGCAGAACAGGTAGGTGAGGCGGGTGCAGAGGCGTTCCATGGTGCGGCGGTCGCCCTGTGAGTGCTTCAGGTAGACCTCCAGGATGGGCTTGCTGAAGAGCTTGGCTTTTCCCACCACGCCGTCGTACAGCGTGTGCAGGTTCTGGTCGCCCAGGTCGTTGGCGTAGCTCTCCTCAAAGTCGTCCTTCTTGCCCTCGCGGTGCTCTGGCCGCGCCTCCACCATCGCCATGAACTTCCTGAACTGGTTCTTCAGGTTCTCCTCCACGCGGCAGTACTGGCCGTCCAGCGTCTCCTTCTCGATCTGAACCAGCGTCCGGTGGTTCTGCTGGGAGAGCTCGTTCAGCCTCTGGTTGACCGACCCGAACTCGCGCTTCAGGGTGCGGATGTCCTCGTCATCGATGTGGTGCAGCACCACCCGGATCAGGGAGCCGGCCACGCCGAATATGGGGTTAACCACGGCCGCCGCCGAAGAGATGCTGGCTACGCAGTGGAGGACTTTGACTAGGCCCTGCTTCAGCTTGGTGTGATCCTCCTGGATCTCCTCATCCATCATGGTGACAACGATCTGGAGAAAGGAAAAAAAAATATAGTAATTTTACTCAAACCTGGTTCTCAGAAACACACCAAAAAAGAAGCTTGCACTATATAAAGCTTTCGAATGAATCCATCCATGTTATAGAATAAAAAAACTTTTTACCCATTTACATTTTACAGACAAAGTGGAAAAATAAAACTTGAACTTTGTGCTGAAAGAAATTAAAATAAGAAGAAGGACCAACGTCTCCATCATGCTGTACCCAGGTGGTACCACTAGAGGGCAGCAGTTCCCATTGTTCCAGAGAGCAGAAATAGAGATAAAAACACACTGTAACTTTAGAGGGGAGTAATGGGAATTATTTTATAAGCTTATTAAAAAAAAGAAAACATGCTATCTTTCATACAAACCAATAAATGACTTTATAGCAGGTTTTTAACCATTTGCATGAATCTGTTTTTCCCGATTGAAAGAGTCTGACACTCGGCATTTCTTTTTTTTTGAAAATGCCTATTTCTAGTTTGTAGTGCAAAGGAATATTTTGCACATCCTGAAACATGAAAGAAGACGATATTTGGAAAGAAATCACCAGATTCAGCCTGACAGTTTGGCTGCCGATCAGCTACGTGCAGCTACTCCAACCTTCAGGACATGATTTACCATAAACCTTCTAATATATATACACAATCTATTCCTAACATTCCTGTATATTCTGTATAATCTGCATAATCTGCATAATATGTGCATATAGCTCCCATATTTATATTATATTTACACAGAACACTTTATTTTATTTTTCAACCATCTTTGTAAACCTGTAAATAAACATCTATATCCTGTATAGCACTTCTGGACAGATGCAAACTACATTTCATTGCTTGTACTTGTGACAGTTCAATGACAACATAGTTTAATTCTATTCTATGATTTACTATAAACCAGATTATTTATACAGTAAATGCTACCGTTAGCTTCCTGTTCAACAGAAGCCAGTCCTGGTTATTCAGTTTAATCAAAATATTAAAGGATGCGTTAACTACAATCACATTTGGTTCCTAACATCCTGAGAACAATCAGACCTCTTTTTAAAATCCTCATCATCCTTTCTAACAGCTTGTTTGTTTATTGCTGTAAAAACCTAAATTTATATTTAATACAATGTTGGTTTATAAACACGTCTCTGGTGCTCAGATTCCTTGAAAATGTCTTTTTGTACAACTTATTTGTTAGTAGTTTGAACTAAATACGATTCAGGCGTTAAAACTGACATGAGTCTCATCTACTGCTCGTTCATAGAGAAGCTTTGATCTACTTCACTCCTTTCTGGGGTGATACTGGTGTTTAATCATCATCATCGTCGTCTTTTTAGGGACAGATCTGCTGCCCAACTAGGACCTTTGAAACTGTCTAAATCAAGTTTACTTCTTGTGTTTTCAAATGTTTTTATTTAACGATCATGCAGATTAATAAAGAGTAGAGTTAGCATTGAAGTTAATCCTAATAGAAGTAAAACCTTGCTCTGTGCACAGGGTCATACAGACACAGATTTTGTTATTCTGAAGCTTTTGGGATTTTTCTGGAAGCTGAGCTGAATTCAACCTGAAGAGCTGTAGCATTTGGACCACCGTTAGCCGTTAGCTTGCAAAAATCCACAATAGAACCCTGAAAAAAGGAGTTTAGGTTCAAGTCGGATGAAAATGAATCAAAGTCTGATTTTTCTGGAACATTTCAACTATGAATTTTCTTTTTTCTTTTCCCCAATAGGCTGTGGTAGTCGCCCATGACGGAGTTAACAGCCTCCATGTTTTAATGACTTAGTTTTCAGCACCAGGCTGTTCTCTTCTTGTTTCTACGCACCGAGTCGATAGCTCCTCTCTGTGACATGAGGCGCAGCGTGTGGGCGGAGTCAGAGAAACTGAAGCCAGTTGTCAGCAGATTAGGCTGCAGAACGAGTTCATTATATAACTGAGGCTCAAAATGCAATATGATCTTAGTTTGAGGAAGGAAATGAACCACAGTCTGACATCCAGGGACGTTTTCATCTCTGGTCTGACGACACTGAGGCCTCAGACGGAGGAAGGCCTCAGTCTGGTCTTCTCTCCCCATGACCACCACTGGGGGGCAGTAAATGAGCCACTTTTACAGAAACAACCAAAGCATCTGATTTCAGCACCACAGCAGTGGACTGACGGCGCTGCCTCAGATTAACCCTTTAAAGTCAGGAAAGAAATCTGTCATATGGACTTTAAATGGATTCAAGCAGCAACGAAAAGGAGGAGGACATAAATCTGTTCCTCTAATGTTCAGAAAAACAACTTTCAGAAACTCTTAGAGATGAAAATCTGATGTAAATAGAGACATTTTAAAATCCTTAGTCGTCTCTCCAACTAGGAGCCATCGTTTATAATACAGATTATAGAAAACTTTTGTGTTTGTTAAAAGATGGTAAATGGTCATTTTAAATATTTAAACTCATTTTGTGACTTTTTTTCTTTCAGGATCTCATTGGCTTCATTCTCTGAAACAATTCAACAAAGTCCAACAGCCAGTGCAGGTAATTAAAGGCCTCATTTGTCTTTTTTTAAGTGTTTATTTAAACTATAAGTTAAATATCTGGAAAAATAATGGAAAATAATGGGAATATTAACTTTTTTAGATCTGAAGGTCATTTTAACAAACACATTTATCCTTTCATGTTTTGTCATCATGATAAATTTTTGGTCACAATAAGAATTTTTAATGAATCGTCGAAATAATAAAGTAAGATTGGTGACGTTTCTTGCTGCCACCCCAGAAAAGGCAGAGTTATGCTAATTTAAACATATTTCTAAATAAAACAACAAGATCAAATTCAGTTACTACATGTATTTTAACAAATTACAGCTCTTCATGTCAACTGGTGTCCAGATGAAGACAATTTTTAACAGTATTTCTTTTAAGAGCAGCATTTTTTTGTGTTATTCAGTCACGGCCATTTTTAACTTAAGTCAACTTAAACTTTTATTTAACAATTACAACAACTGCCATACTTTAACCCTTTCTGCTACTTTAATCAATCTAATATTATTCTAACAGCTTTAAAGTATCTAACACCCAACAAAGGTTTTTTTTTTGTTAAATATTTTTAGTATTTTAGGAGGATATCAGCAACAGCTTTCAAAGTAAAGAAGGACACTGTATTAAACTCCATTAAAATGTTAATTAGTTGTAATTAAATTTACCAATTACAGCCATTTAGTTAGAAGCCCATTAAGTGAGCCAGCCAATCACTGCTCAGCCTGTAAAGGCAGGGGGTCAACACCTTAAGCCAAGGAAAACAAACCTGAAGCTCAGCTTTGATGGGTTATTTGGACCGGATGGAGAATCTGTTTGTGTTTTGGAGCTTTAAAGTCAGTGGAGCTGTGTTTGTGTTCAGACGGTCTAATCAGGAAGTGGCCGGCTCCTCTCACCTGCTTCCAGGCAACAGAGGCCATCTTGAATATTTTTAATCAGAGCAGCAATGCTAGGCTAGGCTAACCAGAGACACCTTTTAAACCCTGACTGGTTCTGTTCCTTGTGTTCAGACGGTGCTTTCAGAGGCCTGGTCTAGTTTTCCTTTCTAGCAGTTTGTTGTATTTTCTAATGTTTGGGTTTTTTTTCCCCCCAGAGCTGATGTTGGTCCTAAAGAGGCCTCTGGTAGGAAGTAGGATCTAAAAGCTGAAATTATTCAAACCAAATCTGCACTAATGTCTCAAACATCCTACAGTCAAGTATCATCCGGTGTTCTTTGTTTGGGAGAACAATAAAAAGCAGCACATCTCCTGTGCAGCAGCACAGAGAGCTGCCTTCCTGCCCAGCTTTGGCTCCCCCTAGCTACCTCTCCATATTTCCTCGTTGGAGCACACCCTGAGCCCTGACCCTCCCTGTATAAGAAACACACTAAATACACCAAAATATGCCTGAAAAGTTATGTTTTTCGACATATATCTCAAGTAAAGAGTCTCCATTTGCCTCCCAGCCATCATTGGGCCCCATTGGCTTCACCAGAACAGAGGATTTCTTACCTTTTCAGACTGACTCTGTCAAACTCTGCCTTTCCAAAGTCCCAACCTCGACACCCTCCTTCTTCTTCCCAGCAATCCCTGCAAAAAGGACACTTCCATGTATGTTGAATATGTGGGGGTGATCAAATGGGAGAAAAATAATTTCTTAAATTCAAATAATTCACCTTAAATTGAAAATAAGCTACTCAGATCATACAAAGACAACAGATCCAATATGGAACCAAAAATGGCCTTTGACATGGCTTAAATAATAAATACCCCTACCTTACAAATACGTTGTCCCACCCCCTGAATTTCAGACTTCTTATGCTCCATCCAATAGTGGAACAGTTGTTCCTGAGGAGGGTTTGTCAGCGAGTACGCAGCTGAGGTCCTGGAGACGCTCAGCTGACTTTAGTGCGTTTCCAAGCCCCGGAGCATCTCTGACAGGCTGCAAATAGAGAGCTGGTGGAGTTTGTTGGTCAAATGGGATGTTTTACTTTCGGAAAAGATGTAAAAAGGCGAAGAAAATTTAAAAATCCAGTGTAATATCCAGCGACACCAAAAGAGCGCAGCGAATCCAAATTAGACCTCTCCAAAATGGGAAAGGAGTATCCAAGGCTCAGAAAACTCCCCGCAGGCCCTGGGGAGGGAAAAACACCGAGAATTCAAAAGTCCAAAGGTAAAAGTTTTAATTGGATCCCAAATATTAAAGTTTGGTTCTAAAATTTAAAATTTTTACTCTTATAGAGTCAAATTTTAAATCCAAACGGGCGCACAGTAAAGCCAGTGAAATGTCCAAAAAGCGCAGACACTTTAAAACAAGATCAGCATAAAATATTATTTTTTTATGTTTTTCGTTTATAGAATTATAAATCGAGGCTAATAACTCTGGATTATAGGGTAATATTTGAAATTATTAAGCAGAGAAGTGAGCATGCGCACAGAAAGCTGAGCTGTGAACGCATCCATTCAGTGCGCTAAAGTCCCAGTCTGCGCCTCCATCTTGGCCTCAGGCGGCTTAAATTCATTTCTGCAACACAGAAAAATACATCCAGATCAGCGAAGCCTCGGGTGACATCACAGCTCCGACTGTTGGGGATGTTTTCCCTAAAACAAACCTCATGCAAATGATGCTGCAGCAGAGCGTTAAGAGCCGCCCCGCCTCCACCTGCCAGCCTCCCCGTGTTTTATCTACATCCTTTATTACAGCATAAAGGCACCATGAGGACGCGCGTCAGCCTTCCTGCGTGTCCTGATCGGGTTTGAAACACCAACCTTGGAGACGCAGCATCACAACATCGGCGCTGTTCTCTCTCTGCCCATGAATCAGAAATAAAAGGAGCTCTGTCCTTTAAAAACCACAAAGCCTCCATTCTATTCCCAGACAGTACTTAGAAAACCGTCTTGCATCTCATTGCTGGTGCAAACGTTGGCGCACAGACAGTCTTTCTTTAGCGCCAGGAGCGCAGCAGCCGGCGGCAGCTGAGGAGCGGCTCGTGTTTCAGACAGCAGGTGACGGTGGGACACGCAGCCAGTCAGTCGGTTAGGATTCAGCTGCAAACAGAACCGTTGTTCATCAGCAGCAGCTGCGGTCTATGGGGCGCCGAGTCAAAAGAAACCATTTTCGTTATCAAATTTGAGTTAATTAGCCCCTGGATTCACTTTTAGTGTTTTTGCAAACATTTGAGGCCAAACGTGAAATATAAATGTTTAATACCTTTATGAATATTTTATTTAAATGTATAGCCCATGATAAATCTTGCTATCTCCTATCAATATACACATTATATCTATATGTGTGTGTGTTTGATTATTTTTTCATTTTTTATTTGTATTTTTTTCAACATTCTTATGCTATTTTTTTTTTTTTTACCATTTCTCTTGTTCATATTTTTTTTATGATTTCAATTCTTTTTAAATTTAGTTTTCCAGCCCCACTTTTAAGCCCAGTAAAAATGTTGCTGCTAACTTCAATGCAGAGGAATAAAATGTCATTTTTCTTCTCAATCCAGAGGAAAGCCCACCCCCAGAATCAGTACAATGCAATTTGGAAACAATGCAATCCAATAAATTCAGTTTTTTTCACAAAGCACCAATTCAAAAGAAATCTCATCTTGAGGCACATTACAGAAAAAATTCAATCAGATCATCCAAACAGATTGAATTAATGTTTTCTATCTGATGAAAACCATCTGATTACATCCAGTCATTGATTTTGCAGGATTCATTCCTCCTGGATGAGAAGGCTGGTGACATAGACATTTGCCTGGATTGTGGGGTTGACTCTTCAGCAATTCCTCAAACCAGACATGCAGCAAGTGGAGAGGAAAAACTCCCTTTAAAAGGAAACCTCCAATAGAACCGGGCTCAGTGGGAGCGGCCGTCTGCTGAGATCGACTGCGGTTCAAGGAGACCGAAGCAGACAGACAAAAGGGACATAGAAGACCTATAAATACTTTCTATGTTAGAAAAGCTAACAGGAAACTAGCTCCACAGGTGGATTTAACAACACAAAGGCGCCAGAATGCATGTAGAGCAGATTTCAGGGAAGCTAAAAGTCTCTGATGTAGGATGCATCTAATTTATCCTTTTGTTTTTAAAACAGGGAACTGAGAGACACAAATATGAAGCTGAGATGGCGAAGAATCTCTTCACTAGGATCAGGTAGAAACCAGTAGAGAAAGATTTTCATTTGGTTTTGGTTTGCTTCAGATTTCTTAATTCAAATCAATTCAACTGTGTATTCTTTATTCAGAGGCCAATAAATTGTTTAATAAGTCAATTCATAATCAAAGGGTAATAATGTGTAAAAACAATATGTTATGCTTCATTTTATTCTAAACATTTTGTTTTCATCTGTTGTAGATTGATGTAAATGTGATTTTTATGAATGTATTAAACACGTAGCTTGTGAATGGATGTAGATTTATATTTCTATTGTCATTAATAAAAATATTTATCCAAGTTACTTTTTATGTCTTAATATTTATACATTGATGTCTACATGTAAAGAAAATAATTTATTTGTTCACTTAATGTCTGATTATCTATGCGTTTGTCCACACACATTTCATGAGCTTATATCAAGGGTGCTCAGGTCCAGTCCTCAGCAGCTCCCATCCTGTAACTCTTAGTCACATCTCTTCTCTAACAAACCTGAATCTAAAGGCTCAGTCCCTCATTTAGTTCAGCAGATGTTTGGTAACGAGCCAATCAGGTGTGTTAAAAATGGGTGCATTAAAAAGTTGCAGAATAGTAGCTCCTAAGGACTGGACCTGAGCAGCCATGGCTGCTTAGATGAAAATAAACAAAAATAAATTCACTGGTGCATTTCAATGCTTTTATTATTTAACACGTGGAAAATCGAGAAAAATACAAAAAAAAAAAGTAAATATTTGAGTATAAAGTCATCTGAATCCTTGTCAAACAGATAAAATGTCGAACCCACAGCTGTAGTAACACATATTGGACGGTAGGGGCGCTGCACACGTACACCAGGCTTAACGTGGAAGTGGTCAAGAAAGTCCAATATGTAAAAAATGTGAGTAAAGAAATGAAAACAATCTGAAGTGGTGAATAAACATCAGTTCTGGATCCAATTGTTTATTTCCAACAATTTAGTTGGAAATATCTCAATAAATCAGATCTGGTATGACCAAAAAACGTCTAAACAAAGCAGTTTTGTTAATTTGGCAAAATATCTTTTATCTAACAGAAGTTCTCTTTCTCCCAATTTCTTAAGCTACTTACTGAATTTTACTGTCCAAATTTGGAAATAAAAAAAAAACAAAACAACAACAACAACAAAAAAACAGGTATTTAATAACCTAATAAGTATTCTGGTAATAATCAGTTTTAAAATCTTCATATTCAAAACAACAGCTGCTTCAAATAACATCCAATTCTTCATCAGTTATATGAAAATAATCACATAGAGGTTTATTATAAAACAAAACCAAATTCTTCTGGTCATTAAACAGCAAAACGTATTGAAACCCTGCAGATTTTATTCAGTAGTTACCTTTAAGGAAATCCGCCTCCTGATCAAGCACATGGTGACAGTGGGACGAGCTGCCTTTTTAAAGTAACCTGCCAATAAATAATTGAGTGTTTAAGAAAAAATAAAACACTTTCTTTACAGTTCGTAATGCATCAAAAGGCCTTTTCTTATAGACTTTAATTTGAAAGTGATAGCTGCATTTTTTTATCTGAATGACCAATTTGGAAAAAAAATGTTTTATCCACAGAATGTCTAGATGGTGAAGAACAAAAGTGTTAATTTTATTGAAAAAAGAGAATATAGTTCACAGAAATTATTTTATGTATTTTTGATGGGTTTAAAATACATAAATATTTACTTCTGGTTGTGATGCCAACTTCCGCACCAACAGAAATATCAGGTTGAAACAAAATGATGTCAGATTCTAGTAGCTCCTGAGAAATGGCGTCTTCTCTGAGTTTCATTTCTCAGATTTAAGTCAAAACATATAAAAGCAAAATGAGGAGGAACATCGGTCAAGGTTTGAACGTTGGAGTCGACTTATGAAAGCAAAGAAGCCACACACAGGTTGGCACTTTCCTTCTAGAAAGGTTAGTTAAAGGTTTGCTAATGCTATCTATAGCCATAACAGACCTAGCAACAAGCTAACATAAGGAGAGCTGGTGGGGAAGAGAGCGCCACACCCTGGCTGGAAGGAGTTGAACTCGTTGCCATCTCACTCAAGAAATGGTGGAAACTAGCTTTGTAGAATGGAAGTGCTCCAGATCACTAGGGGGAGACAATCAACTGTTCTGCGGCCAGAACCTTGGGAAAAACCTGAAAGGGGGCCACACCCAGAAGACATTTAAGACAAAAGAAAAAGGTACTTTTTCCTTTTAGTCTTTCTAAACTTGGGCTGCATCCCAAACTGGCCCCTAAGTACGAACCCTCTGTTTGAGTGTCCCCAGAGGGTCCGCCACATTAAGGGCCGTCCCAAACCATGTGCTCAGTAGGGCGAGTGGACCATTCAGCCCTTAATTAGTGTGCAGCAGTGCCGGCTCACTGGGAGTCTGCAGGGAGCTAATGACCGAGGAAACACGTGCATTCAAATGTAGGTTCTGCTGGTTTGCTGCATCTCTGTAAGACTGACAGAAAATCAAAAGAAAACCAGAAAACCATCATTAATTCCTAAAGTGAAGGTCCTCTTTGAAACCGTTTTATTATCCTGCATATATTTCCTGTTATATCGGAGGGAAGAGGCCGTGCCTTTATCATTCCCCCCCACATTGAATCATTGCGCCTTCCAGAGCTGTGAGTGTAACACTTGAGGTGTGTCCAGATTCATGGGCTGCATCTTCTGAGGACCCGGTTCTACCTGGACCGGGTCCTTCTGTGAAAATAAGGAGGCCCGAAGAGTTTTTGCTCTGGATCCAAACAGGTCCATCCTCCTCCGGCTTTCACTGCCCCTCACTCAGTGTATACTCTGTTGCCTAGCAACCATGACAGTTGATACACAAATCAGGCAAAATGCTGAACTTCTTGCTAATGTTCTGTTGCTAATTTTATTGTTGAGCTTCAGCAGCAGAACCGTGGTCACAGATCTCAGATCTGTTGTTCACAGCCGAGATATTGGAATCTGAGCTTAAATATCAGCCGAACGGTTTAACACCGTCACAGAATAAACCCTCTGAATAAAACAAACATTACCGCCACATACCTGACTCCATAACCTTTTAAAAAAATATTTTAATTTACAGACTGAAATATTCACTTAATTTCATTATATTAAACTGCATTTCCAATATTCTCTGCTGTTTGTCGCCATTTTCCCTTTCCTCTGATCTAAGCAGCCGCTTGCTTGAACTCGCAATGAACCATGGGATACCCAAGGGTTGGATGCATACGAAGGAGTGTTCCAATCCAAAAAGGCCGCGGCGGCGCGCTATGATGTAATCAGAATCTGGGCTCCGCAGGACGCAGTCGATGAACCTGAACAGTGATTATTGTTAAGGGTTAGTGCTCAGGGGGCGGTTTGGAATTCAGTCTCAATTTCTCCGATCCTCCTGTTCATCCCTTTACTAAGCTTCTGGTCTCGTGTGTCTCCCCCTGGTGGTCCGGAGCACTTCAGTTATGCTCTGCTCGTTTTCAACATTTATAAACTTGCAGTGCTTTATCTTTAGGTGTTTTTTCCATCTCTATTTTGTGTGGAGATTTCTGTTTTGTATTTGCTGCTTGTTCTTTCATTTACATGATAAAAATGACACCATCATAACAAATGTGACACAAGTCTCAATTTAACCAAATGAACAAATACAAAAAAGAAAACAAATGAATCAAACAACCTGTGGACAGGTGAGCTAAATATTTGCTAAAGCTAACATTAGCATTAGCTAACCTAGCAAACAATACAGAATGAGAGCTGCTGAGGAAGAGAGCGCCACCTACTGGCCGAGGGAAGTTAAACTTGTAGCTATTGCATTTGAGTTTAGAAAATCAAATAAAAGTTGAGGTCAATATGATTTGATCCTTACGAGCTTCCAGCTTTGAATGACAACCCTCCACCAAGGAGCCTGCAGCACATTTTCTCTTTTAATCAGGAGACTTTTAGAAGTAACAGTTAAATCTGTTTGCACAGAGGAGCTTCTCTGTGTTACACGAAGATCGGAAGGAAAACCAAACATATGTTTCAGTTACAGCCAAACTTGGTGCATCTGGATTAAAATCTGATTTTCTATGCGTTTGCAATTTTTATAGAGAAATATAGTTAGAAATATTTACTACAGAATCAGATTAAATTAGTTTGAAAGTTTGTTTCCTTGCAGATTGTATCAGTTGACAGAAATAAGGAAGAGACTGTCTCTAAAGCATGACTGTAATCATCAGCTGCACGTTATCCCTCCACTGTTCACAGGGGGCCCCTCTCCATTGGGCCCCTGTGTGGCTCCTGCAGGGTTCAGCTCCTCCATCAGGTGTCCGTACTGTAAGCTCTGGGTCCTCCTGCCGTAGAGCCTCCTGGAGGCGGCCCTCCACACGTCCCTTCGCAGCATTTGAGAGTCTTCAGGTAAACCTGGAACCGGCCTTCTCCTCCTGTCCTCCATGGAGACGACGCGCTGGAGGCTGGCCTGCTGACGGGCGACCTTACGGGCGTAGTAGCGTTTGGAAGCGGCTCTCCACGCGGCCCTCTTCTGCCTCTGCGCCTCCTCCGTCAGCTGCGATGTGGGAACGTTCTTTTTGTTCCTGGTGGAGGAGAGCAGGGGAGAAAAGGTGAGGACCGGTTTGAACCGATGGTCCTTCAGGGTTTCTGGACACATTTTAAAGGCATTAGAAGGTTAACTTCATGGATGAGTTTCCAAAAGTCTGTTTTAAATATCAGTATATAAAATCTCTAACTGCTGCTTACTTCAGCTGGTCTGTAGCTGCATTTTGAAAACCAGGAGGTTGTCCGGGAGTTTTTTCCCTCAGCATCTGTCTCTCATTGTCCTCTGGATGCTCTGCAGGGATAGCGCAGGCGCTAGGAGCACAAGAGCCTGCGGGATTATCTACGCTGGGACTCTGTTTGTTGGGACAGGCAGTGGCGACTCGCTCCGGAGCGTCCGCCACCCTCTCCTCACTCAGCTCCCATTCAATCAGCACCTCGTCGATGTCACAGGGCTCCTCCTTCACAGCGAAGCTGCTGGGAGTCGGAGGCAGGTTCCTGACCGCCTCCGTGATCCCAGAGGTCTCCGATGAGCCAGATGTGCAGGTGGAGTTCATACCCAGACAGCTGGGGGACGACGGGACGATCGACTCGTTGTAATGGGAGGGAAAATGAGAGGAGGGGCGAGCATAAATACCCACTGCCAGGGAGAAACACACAGAGGATACAGACAATAACTATTGTGCAGGAATAACAGGCAAATCCATCTGATATCAGTCTGTTAGGATTCATAAAGCAGCAAGCTATGGAAAAAGTTACTGATTTATTAAAGCAACACTATGGAGCTTCGGCCACTAGGGGCGCTAGACCTGAGACTTCCAGTGCTCCATACTGACCTTAATTATCCTTCAGGCTGTGTCTGAACCCTGACCTCTAACCTCTCCATCATTACACAGAGCAGAGACCACAGAGGGAAGCTTATAGTGTAATCGGCTCACTGACCGTTCAGACAGGTAATCTCTACTTTTCACTCCCTGTTGGTCGCGTGACTCCGGCTCCTCGGACACTTTTGGCGCCATCTTTGTTCTCCCTCTCCCCAGAAACAAATCCCATGATGCTTTGCAATTAGAGCTCTTAAAGAGCGTTCTTGTATATATTTGCTCATCTAGTGACCATGGATGATCCCTATTTTTCAAGATATATTGTAGGAAATTCCATCCACGGGCATCCCCAGACTCGGTCTTCGAGGGCCGCTGTCCTGCAGCTTTTAGAGGTTTCCCTGTTTCAGCACAGCTGATTCTGATGACTGCAGTTCAGCTATCAATGGAAATCAGCTGTGCTGAAGCAGAGAAGCCTCTAAAGCTGCAGGACAGCAGCTAGTGCAGACTGTGGGGATGCCTGCACTAGACACTCATAAAATAGCGTAACCCCATATAGTGCTGTCTGTAGGGGTTAGGATGGACGTTCAGACACAGCTTTAATCTATCTCAAGTTCAGCTAATATTTAGGTCAAATGTTAGCTTTTATAAATACATAGCTAGTGAAACAGATCATTTAGAACTAAACATTCCCTAATTCCTAAATTAACTTAAAATGTCCAAACCTGCCAACAAATGATGTTTGCTTTTATTATTCTGGTGCCTGCAGTTTGTTGCACATACCTGAAAAACGCTAACATCTACTTCCAGCCGCAACAAACAGTAGCAGAGAACATCCAGGAGGCAGTCCTCAAAATATTACCATCTACTTGGTTTATTCAATATTTGGCTTGGACATAAACATTTAGATTAGAACTAAATATTTAATTTGAAGCTTTAATATCTAGTTTTCTTAATGAATATTTATCGAGTTAAACATTTAATTTGTTAAATAAATGTTTGGGTTTGGAAATGTAATATTCATAAATGAAATGTTGATAAAATGACATTGAAAATTAAGCCCCATTTTCTTCTCCAATTACATAAATAACTCTGATTATTGCTGAGAATATATTAGGTTTTATAACCTGCAGCTCTTAGTTTCGTGTGTTTCCACCGAGCATCGATGCATCTCGGGGGAACCCAGTCAGAAGAGGACTGGAAGTTCCTTAATGTTCTGAGTGACCTCACACAGAACCGTTTCCTGTCTGATCTCGGTTCTTTGTGGTCATTGCTGATGCCAGCGGTCTCTCTGTACTTACGGGCCAGGCTCATGTCACACTCCGGTGGTCCCGCTGACACCCCTGGGCCCATCCCTCCTGCTTCGGACCGGATCTGCTCCCCTGTCTGTCGGTTACCGGAGATCCGGGTGCCGTTCTGGAACAGCCCGCACGTGCAGCCGTGTCCGCGCAGCACCTGGAGCTCGCGCTCGATCTCCGTGAGTCTTCCCTCGAGCCGCTGGATCTCTTTGTCCCTGTCGGCCACCATCCGCTGGTACTCCCGGGTCCTGGCGCCGTTCACGCCATACAGCACGTTCAGCACCGAGTCTATCGCCAACCTCACGGCGTTCTCCACCACCACGGCCTCTTCATCCCGAAGGTGCGAGTGCAGAGATTTGTTTTCCACCAAATTCATGCTGAGATGAGACCCGTGGAGGTGAGAGGAGCTCCAGCAGGAATAACCGGAGCAGGGACGGGCGGAGCGGCCGCCAGCTGAGCTTCCTCTGTCCGCTGAAGTCACGATAACCGAACCGATTAGCTTTCTCTGCGGTCCAAAACTACGTTAAACAAACGCGCAGTTCAGAATCTGTAGAAATTAGCTCCAAATGTTTACAACGGAGTGTTCTTCTTCCGTTTCTTCTTCGGTTTTTACAGTTGGCACAGAGTCTTCCGGTGCACTACCGCCACCAGCCGGTAAGGAAGTGAGATGCCACATGTATTCAGAGGTTCATCACAGGGGGCACATAAAGATAGAGGACCAGGAGAGTCCCTGAAAAAAACAAAACATCATCTATTTAAATTGGAAGGCAAGACGTTTTGACACCTATCCAGGAGTCTTTGTCATTTTAAAGCCATTTCAAACTGATCATTTAATCATACATGCAATCCAAATTCAAGAAGCATGTTTTTTTCAAATAACTAATTACTAAATACTGCAATGTGAAATGTATTTTCAAATCCTATTTAGAAATGGAGATTTAAAAACTAGAATTCATAAATCTGATTGCAGATGTCTTTCCTTATCACGTATTCAAAAATATAGTTCCTTATTCCTTTACTATTTGCTTTTCCACCTTGTATTTTTAAGTTATGTTTGCAGATACATTTTCTTTGTTTACTGTACCGCTTCCATTTACCTTTTCCTTGACCTTTATGTTCCCTGAACAGGCTTCTGATTTGTGCAAAATAATTAACTGAAGAACAGAACTAAGCAATTGTTCTAGACCGGTGAGGCCCCGGTGGGGCCAGTGTTTTTTGATGGGGGCACAGAAAAACCAAATGAAACAACTGACGGGGCTAAAATTTATTGTTTAATATATATATATTTTTTTTTCAATTTTCTTATTAATCCTTTCATTTTTTGTAAAATGTCAACTAAGCCGTATTAACTTTCACCCTACTGAAATGTTCACCATCTTCATGCAGCTGGTTTGATCTTTGTAGCTATAATTGTATAAATACATTAAATTTATTTATTTGGCTTTTATTTGAGCAGGTAAGATAAATTATCTGCCAATAGAAGAAGTATTGTCCCCCCAATATGATGTAGGTGACACTTAAAATAAGATAATGGTGATAAAGTTGTTCTTTTTTTAAGTCAGAAATTCCTCTTTGAGTGCAAATGCATTAATTGTAAGAAGATTCTTACTTTTATTTCATTTTTTGCAGTGAACCGAGTTTTAAAAGCCAAAGTGTTTCCTTGTAGACGTAAGCAAGCAAACAACACATCAAAAACTTCACGTTTTAGTAGTTTTAGTATGAAAAGCAATGTTTTCAACTTTATTATTCAAGCATTTGTTTCTTCTTCATTTGATGGTTACCGGTGTCAAGTTTTGCAAATATCTATTGTTTTATCCTCTTTTTCTTCTGACTCTGTCTGGTTGGGTGAAACAGGCCGTGATACTTTCAAAGCAATAGAAAAAAAGGTAATTGTGTGTTTTTATTCTTTTTATTTTTTATTACATGGAAACTTTAATAATTTCTCCTTATAAAAACAGACAGTATATAACTAACAAAAATAAAGAACTGACTCTGTGGAGAAGCTTTGCTATTTTTATTTAAAGCATGAAGAATTATATGCAAAGAGAAATCAGCAGCCAAAACATGATCATCAGTATGCACAGGCTATCAACAGCTTGGTCGTTTAGTGGGAATGGAAATCCTTATGCCAAGGGGCTCCCCCCCCCCCATAGGTAGTTAACCTGCTACACAGAGATTCATAGGAGGCCGTTTCAGTCATCATGCTAACACATCCTTTCACCAAAGGGCACAGTGATGCCTTCCAGTGTCTTAAAATTACTCGGCTGTTGTTATACCAGCTGAGAATATTTTGTATATATTGGTAGGAAACAGCTCTCTGCTCCAATTCAGGCAACATGTAGAACCTGACTCATTCCTGCATGTAATAGAGGAACCAGTTCATCATCATCCAGGAGCTTCATCATGTACTAATATCTGTATAATATGTCCTATTGCATACGTTCACCCATTGTCCATTGTCACATGTTTAAACTAACTGCTTTTAAATAGAATAGGAAATCCTACGTCATGTTTGGGCTTCCTGCATCTTTTTAACAGCAACGTGTTTACATGTCATGTCTTCTCATATTAGAAAAAGAAACAAGCATTAAAAAATATCTGTCCGCTTTTTAAGACTCTACATGTTTTCAGAGTACAACCAATCACATCGATGTCTGCGTTAAAAGTGCAGCAAACAGTAAATTAACACAATTCGGATGATTGGATCGCCATGGAGAGACCTGCTGAGGACTTAAGGCAGACAAAAACACGCTCTG